>JASCZW010020336.1:0-12410 GCA_034211315.2 Aedes japonicus | reverse complement strand
GTTATCAATATTATTCAAATGCACAACTTTGCTGAAGACGTCATAAGTCTAAACGGCTTTATTTGAGTTTTAAAGCGGATTTAAGTTAAAAAACATACATATTTTCAACAACAATAACTCAGACACCGGCAAACTTTTTGCAACCAAATTTTGAATAGTTTGGTCAACCATCACTTAAAGTATACGTGTACAAAAATCTGCGCCGTGTATCATCAGGTACATAAAGTTTTCAGTCCGTCTTTTTCGGATGTACCAATTTCGTTTTCTATCAATATTTTTAAATCCCTGACATAATTAACCGCACCCTTGAATCCTTTTTGCGCAAAGGGCTAGCACATTTAAAGGTTAAGTAGCCCAGGATAGTTTCGGGTTGTTTACAAACTGCAGTTGAGTTTGAGTTTCCAGTTGATTCAGATTGTGTAAAAGTGTTCAAAGTGTGGCTGCAAAAATATGGTACTTCAAGTACCATCAAAATGCAACATATCCGTGATTTCGTTCTGAAAAAAAATCAAGCTGTTTGTCGCAGGACGAAAGCAAGCGTATAAATAAAGACGTGTCCAGGTTGTGCTCTGAATTTAACACTCGCTGGAATAAGGCAGGAAGAACACAGAAAAGTTTTGAAGTAATCAACAAGAATTGGTTGAATTGTAGTGCATTTACTTGTGGTAATGTGAAAGTTGGAATGCCCAGAAAACCGTTTTCTGACCTGAATAAAAAGAACAAAAGGCGGAGAGTTGAAGGATTGAGGCAGCAGGGAACCGCGAATGAATTGGCGTATGCAGCAGGAATGAATTCTCGAAGTGAGGATGCGAAGATTTGGCTAAACTTTTGCAAGAAGAATTACAGGCATGTCCTACCAGTACCAAACGAATGAGACGAGCAATGAAATCCAAAACTGATTTACAAAAGCATCGTTTGTTGACAGCTGATGAAGGACTTGCGTTTTTTATTGATTGCGATTACAGTAAAGATCAGTGGATACTGCTTCGAAAGACGTCTAAGCAATGCAACGCACCAAAAATATACCCTAGCTACCTCTGGCCCGTGAAAAATGTCTGCCAGACCGTAACAGAATCGTCATCTCAGAGGTATCTTGTTATGGTTGTATTTGAAGGAGGGTTTTTAACCCACTGGTAATTCGTTCTTTACATAGGTACCTGATGAGGTTGACGTACAGAGTTTGCTGGATCACACAGTTCAGCGAATACTATCTTTGGCTTTGGATGATGTAGCTCTTGAAGATCTTGAGCTTTAATCGAAATGGGGTTTTGACGACTCATCGGATCATTCAAAACTACAAACAAAGGTTTGAAGGGGTAGATGAAGATGACAATGCAATTTTTATTACATCTATGGTACCATTGATACTTCGCCTCCGTAACAATCCAGATCGTATTTTGTGGATGAGTCGTATGCCTCCATCTTCAAGGTTATGCTCGACCGATTAGAATCCAATTCAAGAAGGAAACTGTTGCATTGTCCATGCATGAAAAGGAATTCCTTGACGCACAAATCGAAAGATTAATGCCAAGCTTGACCTCAAACTTTCGAATCCATCATACAATGATTTGTAGTATGATCGTTGGAAAAGTTTGCTCTGCTTTGATCGGAAAAAATGTTGTGTTTGCCAAGCATCCCCAAAGCAATTTAACAACATTAGAGCGATGGTCTAGATCAGTCAATAAAGCCACATTCGAAAAAAAAAATCATTCGAAAAATTACCGGGTTGGCAGAGACAATCATTGAGAACTTTTCTATCATAGTGAGCATACTGGCATGTGGCAGGCAAAAAACACTGACTCTTCTAAAGCATTTTACTACGAGACGGCCAAATACTATGTTGAGTTATACGGATGGTCTTACATACATGCCGCAGTCTGTTCACGGAATACTGATACACGGTGCAGACATTATAAGCAGCATTACTACCAATCGGAAGTCTTTCAGAGGAGCCACAAGAATGCCGCAACAAAGATTTAAAATGCTATAGAGAAAATGAAGCGCGAAAGTGTTCAAGATAAGTTAACAGTAATTGAACATTATCACAAATATTCATAATTACTGAAATATTTTCATTTCTCTACAGGACTGCTACCAATTATGATCTTTTCACACAATTGCAAATGACATCCCACCCGTTGATAGGGAGTCTAAGACGACCAACTGTCAAAACATCTATGCAACTATTACCAGCTGAAAAGAAACTTTTGCAAAATTCCCAAGCCCAAGCCTGATTCAGACACAGAAGCTGAGGAAGAAAGGTAATCAGTAAGGCTTTATTATAAAATAACATGATTTAATGCTTTTATTATAGCAATAAATCAATTTAAAGTAGCGAAACCCTATTAAAAAATGAAATACATTAATTTTAACAAATTTGTCTGAAGCAAAGAACTAAGAACCGACGAGCTCGCAATAAATTTTGATTCCTATGCAGAGATACATCAAAGAAATTAATAACAGCTTTGTGAAATTGAATAATACCGTACCTATTTTTAGGTAAATTAATTACTGGCGAAGTTGTATAGTCAGAGTTCATTAGTAACACTTACAATACCACTAATTACAAATTTAGTAATTTAAATACGTTCAAAGCAGCTGCATAAATCTGATTACTTTCATTAAAACTTGAATATCCATTGCCTACGAAATTTATCACACTAAGTACTGCACACTCATATGAATTCACAGATTTCAGAAATATTTTACCGGAATCTTGACAACAGATCGTTTTGTAATAAATTTTTATGGATGCCGGTAGAATTTAACAGATTTCACGAAATATTTGTACATTTGTAAAAGTTTATCGAAATTTAAAAGATAGGTACACCCGAAAAGACGGACTGAAAACTTCATGTACCCGATGATACCCGGCGCAGATTTTTTGTACACGTATACTTTAAGTGATGGTTGACCAAACTATTCAAAATTTGGTTGCAAAAGTTTGCCGGTGTCTGAGTTATTGTTGTTGAAAATATGTATATTTTTTAACTTAAATCCGCTTTAAAACTCAAATAAAGCCGTTTAGACTTATGACGTCTTCAGCAAAGTTGTGCATTTTAATAATATTGATAACTTTGTTGAACATTTTCAACCAATCTGGTAATGTTTTAGCCACAATAAAGTAAAAAACAATTTTTAAGTAAGTCTATATACTAAATCAATTATATATCAGAATGCTTTTGATATAGGTACTAACAATTTTCAGCAAAGTTTCGTTAAATATATAGTTCTAAAACTTTGTTGAAGACTTCAACCTTCTATCTTGTACCCAGAGAAAGTTAGTTTTTTAAGTAAAGTATCACTTAAGTAAAACTTTTAATAAGTTTTTAAAAAATGTGAAATAACATTTCTAACAACTTTTCCGTAGACACCAAAGCGCTAAAATGTGAGGAACAGTGTGAAAACACTTTTGACCGTCTTTTTCAGATTGGTCCCACTGTGTTGCGTCCTGAAAATAAGTTTCCTATCGAACGTGAGCCCCAGGTAATCTAGTTCTTCGGACCAATCAACTGGGTTATTGTTTTTATCTATTTTGCAGTTTCTAGGTGGCTTTAATCTGTCGAAATTGTTATATGGGAACAAAATGGACGGTGTTTTATTGTTATTGATTTTGATTTTCCAGATTTTCATGTAATTTGTAATTGTAGTTAAGTAGTTTTGTAGTTTTCTAACATTTGCTCTACTGTGTCTTCCTTTGGCCATTAAGTGATAGATAACAGTCATCGAGTGCTGGAGGTATGTCTGATGTGTAAATGTTATATAATATTGGACCTAACCAACTTCCTTGGAGGACGCCTACTGGGATTGTGTTAGTTTGGGATGTAGCTCTATTCAAAACTACTTGAAAGCTCCTTTCAGTCAGATAGTTTTTAATTAGTTTTATCAGGTAGATTGAATAATTATTCCTATAGAGTTTAAGAGAAGGCCTTCATATCATATATTGTCAAAGGCCTTCTCTATGTTTAACAAAACCATCATCGGTGATTTAGCAACGGATTTGCTTGCTTTGCAACTCATTGAAGTTGGTGTGCAGTGAAATGATTTTTTTTTTGAAGCCAAACTGTTCTTCTGGGATAATTCGGCTGTTAATTAAATGTTCTAATAGTCGTCGTTCAAGTATGAGTTGCTCGAAGATCTTGTTTAGCGATGACAAAAGACTGATTGGTCTATGTTGGGTCTTTACCGGGTTTCCGTATGGATGTTACTTTTGAAAAATTTCCAATTTGATGAAAAGTATTGTAAGTTTATGCACTTATTTAGAATATTGGTTAAGTGGGTGAGGGTTCCATTACTTAAGTGTGTTATCACAATAATGAAAATGGAATCAAACCCATATCTGTTTGAGAGCTAAAATAACTTCATTGAGGACTATCTTCTTGTTGTTCGGCACATAGAAAGGAGTGTTATTGAGAGTTCTGATCGTTTCCTGAATCACCGGTTCCATAGGGCTATCTATAGTGTTACCAATGTGAATACAAAGGTGAAGCAACCTGACTTTTGAAATCTTCTTCTGATGGTGTTTTTCTTGGTGATCAATGCGTTAGTCACTGGGTCAATTTGTATAATGTTACTTATAGATGATGATGGAACTCATCGGACGCATTCATTCTCGGCAGCCACGATGGCTTCTTGAAATTTCAATATCATCTCGATCGCTGTCTTCAACAGTTGCTAAGGAAGTGTTTGTGTGGATGCGATGGTCAACTCTTCTTTCGTTGCTCGATCCAGTTACGTTGTCCTTTTTGACGGCTCGACTGTGTAGATCGAATCTCCATCTCGACAGGATAGCGATCGGAACTCAACTCACTATCGTTTCCGGAATGTTGATATCACGGTCAGCATTTGTCAGGATTATATCTAATGTTGACAAAGCGCCAGCAGATAATACATATGTAGGATCGAGAGGAACGTTAATGGTGTAGTATTCCAGTTGAGAGGCGTTTCATGGCGGGCATTCAGATGAAGCTCTTCCTGGTTCTTGTTATCTTCGCTAGATCGTCTTTGAACTTTCTGCTTAAACCATCGCTGTTACTACAGCTTTTAGGACAGTAAGCAGCGATAACCAGTAAACCATCAGAATCCGTTGACACTTCCACTTCAAGTGCTGAATATTGACGTTTTGTTGTGTAGTTGAATGGTAGATTTGATAGTCTAGTGATGGAATAGTCTGACAAATTAAAACTCATGTCAGGTTTTAGGTGTGTTTCGGTCACTACGAGAATATCGACGTTTCGACGATTTAGTAGGTCTAGAAGCTCGGTGCTTATTCGCGATATAGCGCAGTCGTTCCAGAGCAGAATCTTTGAATTGTTAGTAGCGATAGGTCAGAACTAGATTTCCTATAAGCCGGACTTGCTCCAGGCGAGTGTTGCACTGTTGAAGTTTGTCGCATAACTCGTTGAGGATATGCTCAAGGTCAGCTGCCGTATACAAGCAGGGGGATGCATCTGCCGATTGATTCTCGTATAAGGCTGGTTCACGAGATTGTGGTGAACTTCGAAAGCCGGGAGGGCATTCGGGCGTCTTAACTCTTCTAGCTTGTGGTCGTTGTTCTTGTCGGCTAGTTGAAGCTGGCAGCCATCGGTTTGGGGGTCCTGCTGATTCCGGGGCACCACGGTTTCCAGGGCAGATGTCTGGAAAATCCTCCGAATCAAATACTGGTCGTCGGTCTCTCCGTCTTCTAGGTTGGTTGGTTGTAGATTCTTGCTTGCGGATGTGTTTGTACTCCTCGCGTTTAGGACAAGCGCGATCCGTAGATGGCACCGCCGCAATATACACATTTGTATGTCACGGAACCTTCGATTGGGCAGGAATCAGTAGCATGTCTTCGTGAACATAGGTTACATCTAGCTTTTAATCGGCAGTTTCGTGTGCCATGCCCGAAATTCAAGCACCGCATACACTGTGTTACATTCTTATTTGCACCACGATAGCCTTCCCAGGAAACAATGGTTTTCTGGATGATCCTTGCAGCATTTAGTGTACCTATCGTCACCAAGTACACACAATCACAATATTCCATACCACTGTTGTGTCGCGTCATTGGGTAAAAAGCCACCCGCCTGGAGTTTGTATCGATGGTTCAAATAGAATTTGATTTCTTCTACATCCATGGTGGGGAGACCGCGGATAACTGGCTTAAATGCTGTTTTAGCTGTTTCAATTCCGGGGTGCATGCCGTTACGTCTGCAACCGGCTCGTTTCGATTTTCCGTCTACGTCCCATTAGGGCGGCAGGCTTCGTTCCAAAAAAAAAAAAACTATTCAAAAACACTTTCTAAATCAATTTTAAAACCCGTCCGTCAAGCTTAAGGGTTAAAACGATACTGGGACTCATGTGTACGTCACAACCTTTGACAGCGCTTTTGTATTTCAAGTTTCCCGTCCACCCATCAGCAACACCAACATGTACGATAGAAAAGGCAGCGATTCATTTCTTGCATTGTACAAAAAGGTGTAATGATAGCATTCTACCAGATGACTAGCAATATGAATATTTCATACAATATAATTAACGAAATAATTTTCAGTGTAGCTTATGTCGTTAAGGGTCTTCAGGGAGTGGAATTGACAGAGAAATTTTCAACTCACAGCAGCGCCGCATTCGTTCTCTAAACTCACTGTTCAAAAGCAACGACTGACTACTAGGTATATGTTGAATATCTCGAACTACTTATCCAGCTGCCATTCCCTCTAACTGTTCCCCACCGAACTTTTCACTAATCCAAGCAGCGCCGTGAAAACGAAATCCCCATTGCATCTCGTCAAAGCGGGGGCGTCGTCCTATCGGATTTGAGTCCTTCCTTCGGTTTAGAGAAAGCGCAATTTGCCCATCCCTGAACGTGGCGCTATTTAATAACCTTTGCAGAAAGCACATAGCTCCGTCGTTACTGTGTTACTGTGTCGACTCACATACCCATTTTCCCAGGATCTGGATTTTGGCGGTGCAATGCATATTGAAGTGGAGCTTTCATGACGCCAGTGTTGTTGGTTCTTTTCGGCGAATCGACTCTTTTGTGGCGTCTGGCTTTCAGTTTAATGGATTTTAGATGTTGCTTCACAACGATTCCGATGAAAATGGAGCGTGAGCTTTCATTTTCTGTAACGGTCATGGCCCTTGAAATTGCATTGATATTCGTTTTGATAGGTATATTTCGTCGACCAATGGCCAACGTTGCGGTAAAACTGACGAAACTGGTCATCGGCGCTTTTACAATTAGAGCAGGAATCGCTTCTGTCCTAAATTCCATTTGATTCATCCGATTCAGCATTTCCGCTTCAGAATTTAATTGCTACCATAAATCTGCTGCCAAAAGCCTACATACCAGAGATTTTGGGCTATTTGACCTACATCTACACATCGTTCATCGTTATCCGTCTCCACCACCTCCGAGGCCGCCACAAAAATTCATAGAATCCCGCTCGGAGATATCGTATGGAAACTACAGAAAAATGTACATTTTCAAATCCTCCGCCCCCGCCGACACACGAAAATGTACATGGATTAACCACTGGAGGCTGGAGCCTGTTCACGTTCCGGTTCGGAAAATTTATGACATGGCATGGCAATAGAGACCATTCCTTTTTATGTTCGTGTTTTTCCTGCTGCATCGCCGTCTGCCGTCACCAGAAGCGCTTGCTTACACCGACGATGTGATCATTGTGTTACATCTGAAGGCTTCACTAGGAGACAGGAGTGGTTCCGACAGGACGTTGTTGTCAGGCTTTTCGGTGGTAGATAATTGAAAATCCATTCGAGATGAACGAGTGCAACATTGTGTCGGAGATTTCGTTCCGTTTAAATCTACCATTAAGACGTGAGGGTCGGAGAAGACGACAGCAATTTGCTGACAGGACTTCAGTTTGGAGCGTCTAAATTTAGGAGTGTCGCCTATTTTAGCAGGGTCTGTATTGATTGACAGGGTTTGATTTTACGGCCAATAACTGTTCATTATTTCAAAATTATTTAAAGTACTTGGATAGTTAAGTATGTTGATGTACAAAAAAGCATACAAAAAAGCAACATGATCTGACATTCTTTTTGATCAAAAAGTAACACGATGCTCCTATGTTCGATATTATCACAAACAATTCTTTTCAGCAAGCAACAAGCTAATTATTAAGGAAACGTTATTACCTGTTAAAACGGCTCTAATACTCAGATGTTGATAGCAAAATAATTTAAGAGCATTTTCCCCAATGTTTAAAATAATAAAAATAGTTGTAAATATACTGCAGAACAGAGTGAACAAGTGTTTTTATGAAAAATGGTCAAACTTTTAAGAATACCTTAAGACAAATTAAAAAACGTCTTATAATGGCATTTTAATCTCAAAAATACCAGACTTACTCATAAAATGAAGTGTAAGAAATAAAAATGTAATAATGTAAAGTATAAAACTTCTAAAAACGGTTTGCTCAATATTTTGAAATATTGAGAAAAAACTTAAAGAAATCCATTGCATTTCTGTGAGTTTGTAAATTCGCTGCCTTATCAATTTTAGGTTAATATCTTGGAAGCCATAACAGTTAAGTATTTTTACGTACAATTTTCAAAGCTCTAAGAATATTCCAAAAACGTTTAAGCAACCAACATTTTAAGTTTAATCAACATGTTAATGAGCCTGGCAGTTTTCCTAAATAACATTTTTTTGATTATCTTGTAAAGCGCTTACCTTTCAATTTCATGTACATATATCAGGAACTAAAAATAGTATTTTTATAAATTATTTTCTTAGGATTTTAGAAAATGTAATAATAATTAAAGAAATCATATTAATGCAAAAAATTGCGGTTCCATAAAATTATAACCACATTACTTTCAATTTGAAAAATACATGACTTAGTCATTTGAAATAAATATATATACTTGCAGTCAAAATGTTCAAATTTATTTTCTTCATATTTCTCTTTGATTTTTGGAATATTTTGAGAAAGTTCAAACAAATCGTCCATAGACCTGTTTCATGTTAAATAATATAAACGCCATAATTTTTAATATTACTGCCTACTAAAAATAGGCAGTATTTCGTAAGCTTTAGGATAAAACCAAGTGTTTTTATCCAAGTTTCGTAAGCTCCAAGTGTTTTTCAACTGACGCATTTTTTTTTTGGGTGAGACTTGATGAAAAGTTTTCTTTATAAAGCCATTCTAAGAAATCTAAAAAAAAACATGTTTTGATAAATTAAAAATATTCAACATAGATTTGTTCGTTACTGTATTGCAAGTAAAAGTTTGAAAGAAATTGCCTGAGTTTTCTCAAGTAAATTTGTGTATACGTTAGTCACACTGATAAAGTTAAAACAGTTAAAACAAAAAGATATATTGAGGAAATCATCCGATGGCATTTTGATTTGCCTAGTGATTTCGAAAACATTCAAAAACATATAACTTAATTTAGAAATATTTGCCTTATTTAGTGCTGGTGAATACATATATTCTAAATAAATATGATCAAGCATTTTTTATGAATTCTTTTTAAGTTTTATGAATATTCAACGGAATCTGAAACAAATCCCCTCTTGAGATAACTGGTTAGTTTTATCCGGTTAGTTTTATGTTTATCTACTTTGACTGGTTAATGTAAATGTGTAATTTTATGATATTTTTAACGTTATTAAATATCCTAAGAGAATTTAAGGAAATCATCTAACGCCATTTTGACAAGCCTGACAATTCTCAAAATAATGAAATAAATTTGACATAATTTGAAAAAAGCTGTATTAGTTATTTCTTGTTGATAAATTTTAAGTCAAAATATTACCAAATTTTAAGTTTACAGAATGATCTAACAGAATTAAAAGAAATCAGCCGGTGACATTTTATGGGGCTGGCGATATTCAAAAAAAAAAAATTAAGTTCATTGGACAACTTTTTTTTTAAATAACTAAAGTTGTTTGGTGGATAAATTGTAAGTGGAAACGATCGATCTTCATACCAGTTTTCTAAGCAGTGTGAGCAGGAATAGTTTTGAATTAATGAACCCATATCAACATTATTTTAATTTATCGTATTTTGGTCCAGTTGGTCAAATTTAATCAAGAAGTTTTGATTTTCTTTAAACAACTCGCTTACCCATTTCCAATAAGTGTAGGTTTGATCAAAACGATTGAGTTTATCAAATAATAATTTGTTTTATTATTATTCAGAGGATATTCAGAATAAGTTTACTATAAGTGGGAATTCGAAATAAACGTCCATTTTGAGGAATTTGTGAAAAATTATTTCAGGACATTCCAAGAAAGCTCAAAATGATACTTGAATAGAGTTTCACAAGAGTCAAAATTCTCAAGACCCTTTTTTCGAAAATTTTCTTCGTCATCATATGATTTGCTTATATTTTACAAAATGGTCTGGAATACTATGAAAATCATTCAAAAAAATTCAGCTAACTAAGTATTGACAAATAAAAAATAAACATACTTTATTCCTTCAGAAAATCACTAGGAACATCATAATTTAATTAGATGATTCATTTTCCTAAGAAAATTATTCATAAAAATACATAAACATTACCTCCCACTATATTGACCTGATATAGGTCAGGCAAATATTTTCCAAATTTGGTCAAATGTATTTGTTCACATTAGAAAATTGCCAGGTTTATGTGCCTGCTGAATGCAGTCAAATTTTTATTTGGAATTTTCTCAGAATGTTCCAAAACGCTTCGAATATCACACATAAAATTATTTAGACATTTGGACTTAAATTTTATTAACTTGGAATGACTAAACCAAGTGTTTTCCGAATTGAATATTTGTGCTGCTATTTTCACCAAACTTTCATGTTCCTTGGGATTGAATTATGTATGTTAGTCCAGTTTCTATTGATGAAAATGCCTCTAAACGATTTGAGGAAATCATATTAATACTAACTGAACCCGGTGCGAGCCTTTCTACGCTTGCAACTAAATGAATGAAAATATAATAGAACTTGCGCTTCTATGTTTTTATTTACGAATGAGTTTTGTTAAAATATTTTCGTTTGCTAATGTGTTTAATTTTTGTAAAATTAAACGTGGGTATGTATTTTTAATTATTACCTCAGATATTTAGTTTCTACCATTGTTTTTCTTTCTGTGTAGACGCATTTCATTGACAAAACATTTATCTTCAAACTACTCCGTATCCTATCAGTTTGAACGTCATTTTCTTTTGCCTAACATTATCTTAGATTAACTTCTTGTGCATATGTAACAATGAGAGTAACTCAAGCATCCCCCATTCTTGGCTACAAAGGGATTCAAACTTCTATCAGAACACGCTGCTTTCCCTGCGAAATACACATTTTGCGTTTAAGTTGCCTCAATAATGCTCAAATTTGGTTAACATTTCTGTTGCATTTGTATGGATGCCCCCTCCGAAGAGGGAGGATTCTCAAACGACCATGGAAAAAATCCTGCCTCTAAAACCCCTACAGCCCCCTTCCAGACGGGAGAGGAGCCTCGAACCATTATAAGAACATTCCTCGGCTCCAACAACCCCTGCATACCAATTTTCATAACAGTAGGAAAAATTCTTATGTTTGGTTGAAAATTGTGTTTCATTTGTATGAGAGCCCCCTGAGAGGGAGGGGTCTCTAATCACCATGGTAACATTTCTCCACACGCCAAATTTGATTCCATTTGTTTGATTAGTTCTCGAGTTTTGCAAACAAAATCTGTGTCATTTGTATTAGAGGCATCCCTTCCTGATGGGTGAGGGGCCTCAGACTATCAGAGAAACATTTTGTGTCTGCTAAAACCCCCACATGCCAAATTTGGTCCTATTTTCTTGATTAGTTCTCGGGTTATGCAGAAATTTGTGTTTCATCTGTATGGGAGTCCTCTCCCCTTTCAGACGGGGGAGGGGTCTCAAAGCATCGTGAGAAAGTTTGCCCGTCCCAAAAACCCCTGCATACAAATTTTCATAACAATAAGAAGAATTCTCATGATTGGTTTAAATTTGTGTTTCATTTGAATTAAATCCCCCTCCCCCTACCGGAAAGAGGAGGGGCCTTGAACCACATTTCTTGCCTCCAAAATCCCCATATGCCAAATGTGGTTGCATTTGCTCTCTCAGTTCTAGAGTTATGCAGAAATGTCAGATTCATTTGTATGATAGTCCCCCTTCTAGGTAAGGGGAGGGGTCTCAAACAACCATAGAAACAGTTTTCGCCTCCAGAAAACCCCATATGCTAAATTTGGTTCCATTTGCTTGATAAGTTCTTGAGTTAAGCTGCAACTTCGATTTCATTTGTATGAGAGCCTCCCCTGCTATAGAGAGGAAGGGTCTCAAACTACCATAGAAACATTTCTTGCCTTCAAAAACTCTCACCTGCTACATTTGGTTACTTTTGCTTGAGTAGTTCTCAAGTTATGCAGGAATTTGTTCTTCATTTGTATGGGTGCCCCTCTTCCAGAGATGGGAA
>JASCZW010020335.1:0-12383 GCA_034211315.2 Aedes japonicus | reverse complement strand
AAAGCAGAGCAAACTTTTCCAACGATCATACTACAAATCATTGTATGATGGATTCGAAAGTTTGAGATCAAGCTTGGCATTAATCTTTCGATTTGTGCGTCAAGGAATTCCTTTTAATGCAAGGACAATGCAACAGTTTCCTTCTTGAATTGGATTCTAATCGGTCGGCATAACCTTGAAGATGGAGGCATACGACTCATTCACAAAATACGATCTGGATTGTTACGGAGGCGTAGTATCAATGGTACCATAGATGTAATAAAAATTGCATTGTCATCTTCATCTACCCCTTCAAACCTTTGCTTGTAGTTTGAATGATCCGATGAGTCGTCAAAACCCCATTTCGATTAAAGCTCAAGATCTTCAAGAGCTACATAATTCAAACCTTCTATCTCCAAAGCCAAAGATAGTATTCGCTGAACTGTGTGATCCAGCAAACTCTGTACGTCAACCTCATCAGATACCTATGTAAAGAACGAATTACCAGTGGGTTAAAAACCCTCCTTCAAATACAACCATAACAAGATACCTCTGAGATGACGATACTGTTACGGTCTGGCAGACATTTTTCACGGGCCAGAGGTAGCTAGGGTATATTTTTGGTGCGTTGCATTGCTTAGACGTCTTTCGAAGCAGTATCCACTGATCTTTACTGTAATCGCAATCAATAAAAAACGCAAGTCCTTCATCAGCTGTCAACAAACGATGCTTTTGTAAATCAGTTTTGGATTTCATTGCTCGTCTCATTCGTTTGGTACTGGTAGGACATGCCTGTAATTCTTCTTGCAAAAGTTTAGCCAAATCTTCGCATCCCTCACTTCGAGAATTCATTCCTGCTGCATATGCCAATTCATTCGCGGTTCCCTGTTTGTTCTTTTTATTCAGGTCAGAAAACGGTTTTCTGGGCATTCCAACTTTCACATTACCACAAGTAAATGCACTACAATTCAACCAATTCTTGTTGATTACTTCAAAACTTTTCTGTGTTCTTCCTGCCTTATTCCAGCGAGTGTTAAATTCAGAGCACAGCCTGGACACGTCTTTATTTATACGCTTGCTTTCTTCCTGCGACAAACATTTTGATTTTTTTTTCAGAACGAAATCACGGATATGTTGCATTTTGATGGTACTTGAAGTACCATATTTTTGCAGCCACACTTTGAACACTTTTACACATTCTGAATCAACTGGAAACTCAAACTCAACTGCAGTTTGTAAACAAACGAAACTATCCTGGGCTACTTAACCTTTAAATGTGCTAGCCCTTGCGCAAAAGGATTCAAGGGTGCGGTTAATTATGTCAGGGATTTAAAAATATTGATAGAAAACGAAATTGGTACACCCGAAAAGACGGACTGAAAACTTTATGTACCCGATGATACCCGGCGCAGAATTTTTGTACACGTATACTTTAAGTGATGGTTGACCAAATTATTCAAAATTTGGTTGCAAAAGTTTGCCGGTGTCTGAGTTATTGTTGTTGAAAATATGTATATTTTTAACTTAAATCCGCTTTAAAACTCAAATAAAGCCGTTTAGACTTATGACGTCTTCAGCAAAGTTGTGTATTTTAAAAATATTGATAACTTCGTTGAACATTTTCAACCAATCTGGTAATGTTTTAGCTACAATAAAGTAAAAAACAAGTTTTGAGTAAGTCTATATACTAAATCAATTATATATCAGAATGCTTTCGATATAGGTACTAACAATCTTCAGCAAAGTTTCGTTAAATATATAGTTCTAAAACTTTGCTGGAAGACTTCAATCTTCTATCTTGTACCCACACAAAAGTTAGTTTTTAAGTAAAGTATCACTTTAGTAAAACTTTTGATAAGTTTAAAAAAAAATGTGAAATAACATTTCTAACAACTTTTCCGCAGACACCAAAGCGCTAAAATGTGAGGAACAGTGTGAAAACACTTTTGACCGTCTTTTTTCAGATTGGTCCCAGTGTGGGGTGGACCGAGTTGGAAACAATTACAGCCGTCGAATAAAGGAAGGGAGATGTGGAATTATTTTTGGGTGTTTTTTTTTTCGGGGGCTCGGCCGCTTCGGGTCCAACTACATACCAGAACATAGCACGCAATTACTCGACACAGAAAAGGGAATCTGGCTATCTGGTTAATTCTATTTATTTAATTGCTAGGCTCAGGCACCAGAGCGCATAATGGAGCTGCGATACTTGTACAATTGAATAAAGTATGTGTTTATTATTAATTTAGTTTAGTTTGCGGGAACCGAAGTAATCTTGGTTTATTTGAGGGATAACAATTTTACACTAGAATATGAAAGGATTAGGATAATAAGGTTTTTAACTATATATGTAGCTTTTAACAATGAATGGTGACAGTAAAAGTATGGGCCAGTAACATTTCAAGATTAAGGGGCTATTAAGAAAAACAGCCGACTGAGTTCATCAGATATAGCCCGAATGGGCTTCAGCTTATAAAATAACTGAGTATAACAGTCATTTATTCGTTTCACGCTCGTAACGCTTAATCGTAACGCCTTCGCTAACATTCCCCGGCACGTAAAGCTGCCCCGATCTTTCAGCTTTACTTCAATTCGCAATATCCATGACTGCCAGTTTAGCGATGGGTCTACGAAGCGTGCCTGCATTCATACGACCTTCTGTTCGCCTGATTCGACCATCTCTTCCTTGGAACAGCGCCGTTACCACACCTCGAGTCCATCGATTTTGGATGCTTCCATCGACGATGAATACAACATCACCCACTTGTATGGCCTTCGTTTTGGCAAACCATTTTGTCCTTCTTGTAATGGTAGGCAGATATACTTTTATCCATCTGCGCCAGAGCTGATCCAGGATGTGTTGGCAGAGTCTCCATTCGCTGCCTAATGTTGCTCTTTCCTCAGTTGGACTCTTCACAGTTTGATTTACTCCATCTGAGCTGAACAGGATAAAATGGTTTGGCGTGAGGGCCTCCTGATCCGATCCTTCTAATCCCACGCACCACCCATATGCGGGGAAGCAGGTGGAATGGAAATTCCACTTAGTTTTCGTGTTAGTGAAGCTTTCTGATATCTTCATATACACATCTTGCAGTTGTTTCGCCAACTCTCGTTAAGCACCTACAAAGTTGGTACCATTTCGGTGCAAATCTGCTTCGGTGCTCCTCGTCTGGCGTAGCGCTTGCAAAAACGGTTCCGCTGACAAAGATGCTGCTACTTCCAAGAATACCGCTCTAATCACAATACAGGTGAGGAGCATAACCCATCGCTTCACTAAATTCCTTCCAATCTTGATGAAATACAAACCGAAATAATCGATTCCAGTCTTCGAGAAGGGCCTTGCAAATGGTGTCACCCGTACCTCTGGCAATGGAGCCATACTTGGAACCAGCGCACACTGTTGCCAAAGGCGTAAAAACGTGATCGAAATTGTTTTGACCCCGAAAACAACGTTTTTTTGCTATAATTTCTTCTGCAAAGATTTTTCATAAATTATTCTCCATATTATGATGATAAAAAATTTGGTGATTTATCTCCCTAGTAGTGAGAAAAAAAATATTTTCTAGTTATTGCAAATAAAAATAAACTTTATTCGGCAAAGTTATAGCTAATTTAATACAAAACAACTTTGCTGAAGCTCACATATGCCTATCTATTGGTTTTAATGTAAATTTGGGGAGTTTTCTATTGAACATACCTCTAATTCGGTTTTTTGAATATAACATCTCATGGAGATTTTCTAGAAGTTTTGAATATTGGACACTTTTGTTTATCATATCAAAACACACATTTGCTGAATATAGTATAATTTTATCTCGTATAGTTTTTGAGATAATTAGGGTTTTATTTAAAAAAAAAAGTACTCTTTCAGTGTCAAAAATCATAGTAATCTGCAAATTTCTGCAGGCGAAACTATTTGCATATGAAAGTATGAATCAGTCATTGTCAAATCCAGATACAACCGCTCGTCTCTCGCTGTCCCTTGGGGGCCAAAGCCAATGTTCTTAGAACCACTACATGACTGTACTAGGAACGACCAGGTTCATTTCTCTTAACATATTCGATAGCACTACGTTTCAAGAGATAGGCAATTGATGGTAATACTACATATAATTAGAAAAAAAAAATTACCGTGATAAAACTTTAAATAAAGAACTTCTTTTTCGCTGTTTTAACGAGCTTTTAACCGCGGTGGTCATTTGACCCGGACAATAAAGAGCAGGCGCATAAAATTCAAATACATTGGTTGCTTTGGCAACGCAGTGTAATCAAGCTTGTTAATTTGTATGATTGGTATCAAATGCATATCAAATGCATAATGCATCAGTGCATATAATTCTTATCCACGGCGCCAAAGTGATATCTTCATATCTTGTTCCTATTGGTCAATTGTCGGAAGAGGCTCAGGAGTCCCGAAACAAAGACATCCGCAGATACCGAGAGGATCATTCCAGGAAATTTTCAAGGATATAAACTAATACGGATCTTTTACACCGATTGTTAGAGACATCTGATCCACTGACTTCGAGAATAAGAGGATTCGGAAAGAAAAAAGAAGCACCGTTGTCAAAGAATGCGAAAAATCTTTTGGTCAAATCCGATGACAACACCAATGATAAAAGCGATAGTAGTGATGATGACGATTAACAGTGAAATACTTTAATTATGTTTTGAGAAAAAATATATATCACTTACTGAAGGCTGAACCATTTGTTTTGTACTATTTTGACAATCTGTTTTGTACTATTTTGGAAACTTTATCGACGGAAAACAACTTCAAAATTCAAAAACAAAAATAGCTTAGATGAGGTCATGTAGTTGTTCTAAAAACAATGGATTTGGACCCAAGGGACAGCGAGAGACAAGCGGTTGTGTCTGGATTTGACCATGACTGATTCATACTTTCATATGCAAATAGTTTCGCCTGCAGAAATTTGCAGATTACTATGATTTTTGACACTGAAAAAGTACTTTTTTTTTAAATGAAACCCTAATTATCTCAAAAACTATAAGAGATAAAATTATACTATATTCAGCAAATGTGTGTTTTGATATGATAAACAAAAGTGTCCAATATTCAAAACTTCTAGAAAATCCCCATGAGATGTTATATTTAAAAAACCGAATTAGAGGTATGTTCAATAGAAAACTCCCCAAATTTACATTAAAACCAATAGATAGGCATATGTGAGCTTCAGCAAAGTTGTTTTGTATTGAATTAGCTATTACTTTGCCGAGATAAAGTTTATTTTTATTTGCAATAACCAGAAAATATTTTTTTTCTCACTACTAGAGATAAATCACCAAAATTTTTATCATCATACATGGAGAATAATTATGAAAAACTTTGCAGAAGAAATTATAGCAAAAAACGTTGTTTTCGGGTCAAAACAATTTCGATCACGTTTTTACGCCTTTGGCAACAGTGTGCAGCGGTTTAACCTTGTAAGTTCGACACCATTGAAAACGCTTAGCCAACTTGCGAAATTGTACGCGCTAGTTCGAAATATGGTATTTCTGCCTAATCTCATTAACCACAGTATCTCCATTCTGGTGCCCGTACTTTCTATGGTATCTGTCGATGAGAAGGTCGGTGACTCGATGCCCTTTTGGCAAGATTACTGGATACTTTGCATCGTAGGAAACAAATTGCGAGGTATCGATACGACCTCCCATGCGTAGTATGACATCCTCGCTTATGAACGGAGACAGTTTTCTCAACGGGCTGCCCTAATCTACTTCAATGCCACTTTCATTCCCGCTTTGGTTTGTTTCATTGCTCTCAATTCTCCTGGATGCGTATCCGCTTGCGCTGTCCTCCACAAAACACGCTCCGCTGTCTTGTAATCTTCTTGATCTATCGTTCCTAATGATTTGGATGGTCCTCGGGTCCTGCGGCATTGTCTGATGAACAAACTCACGTACGCAGTCATCCGCAAAAGACGTTCCCATTTGAGAAATCGGCTGCAATCAATGAAGCTGTCGCTGACAACTACGCGATGTACGTGGATTGAGCGCAGCTCCTCTGGAACGTTGACAAATTGAGTTTCTGGGAAGTACAAGAAATCTGGACCCTTAAACCAGTGGTTGGTTGGACATAAATCTGGAGCACCCTTCCATTTAGTTGCATTGTCCGCAACGTTGAGTGCCGTTGGCTCGTATCTGCATTCTTTGTGTCATCCAGGATTTAGCCTACTCGAACTGCTACATATAGTCGGTACTTTCGAGCATCTGATCGTATCTACAAAGGACAGTGTTTGAGTCAGTCCATATGTACCGTTTCTTGATTTCTACGGAGTGACTCTTGACTATGGACTTCATTAAGCGGCTTCCTAACAATCCCGCTTGTAGTTCCAGTCGTGGAACTGAGAGTGGCTTCAGTGGAGCTACCTTCGCCTTGGATGCCACCAACGAGCACCATGCTTGTCCTCTATCAATAATACGGAAGAAACCCACACATGACATAGCGGACAAGCAAGCGTCTACAAACATATGGAGCTCCAACGTGTTGTAGCTGTGCTTTTCGTAGCCGCTCGCCGAATACGCATACGAACCTTCTCCAGGTTTCGTCGACTTTTTCTGGTATCGCATCGTCCCATCCAATTGCACATCGCCACAGATCTTGAATGATGATCTTACCATGTATAACAACATGGGAGATAAGCCCAAGTGGGTCAAACAGGCTCATGATGAATCGCAAAATCTTCCTTTTTGTAGACACAGAATCTCCCGATACGAGCTGCTGGAGAACCTCTGGTATAGATAAACTTAAGATGAATACATCCTGTGTAGGGCGCCAACCCATCCCTAACACGCGTTCGACGTGACAGGTTTTGTCACTGGAGAGATCCTCGTGCTCTGTAATGTGCTGTTCTCCTAGATTTTCCAGCACGTTCCAAGATTTTGACTGCTCATTCCTAATTTTAAAACCGGCTTTAGCATGTACCGTTCGAACATCTGCTGCTAGTTTTGTTATTTCCTCGTCAGTGTCCCTGCTATCTAAGTTGTCATCAACATAGTGATTTTCTGTCACTGCTACAGCTGCTTCTGGAAACTCGTTGGCACAATTCTTGGCATTTAAGTTCTTGATAAACTGTGCCTGACATGGGGAACACGTCGACCCAAAAATCGCGGCATTCATGACAAAAATTTCCGGCGATTACGATGAATCCGAACTCCACAGGAAACACTGCGCTGAGAGATCAGCTTTACGAATAAAGTACTGGTGGTACATTTCCCTCACGTCTCCGACTATTGCTACCTTTTATTGATGAAACTGGATCAATACTTTCGGCAACGGCGTTAGAAGATCTGGACCCTTTAATAACATTCCATTAAACGAGATGCCCTTAACTGTGGCAGCCGCGTCCCATATCATGCTGACCTTTCCGGGTTTCTTCGGATTGATTACCACGGCTAATGGCAAAAACCAAGTCCGCTTGGGATTGAACTCTTCGATTTCTTGCTTCGTCGCTTTATGTGCGTACTTTTTCATCTGGTAGTCCGCAATTTGTATCTCTAAATTTGCTAGCAACTCCGGATTTGATTTCAGTCGGCGATGTAAGCAGACCAGCCGTCTCTGTGCCATAGCGTAGCAAGAAGGAAACTGCCCATCATCGTAGCGCCACAGCAATCCAGTCTCAAAACGTCCATCTGCCCGTCGTACTGTTCTGTTTTGAAGGGTCTCTCTTGCTCGGCGGTCCTCATCTCCTTCAAGTGTACGTTGAACAGCAATACCCAGACTTTCCTCCGCGAAGAAACTTTCTACCAGCTCACGAATCCCTTTACATGTGAAACGATGGCGATTCAATAACTTTTGATGGAACTCCAACGCAGCCGAATACATATTCGGCTATTATCAATCAATGCTCATTTCAGCCAATAGTGTCCAACAGCATTTGGACATCTGTGGGCGGTCAATCATGCTCATGCTCATATCAGTAGCTATTGTGGAACTACGATCGACGGTGAATTTAATCTGTAATGAAAAGAAGGAACGAAAAACGAATTTAAAGGACAAATCAAGGAAAGAAGCAAAAAAAACAAGAAACAAATGGCATACAACAAGAAGCGACAAATAAACTCAAATATCAGCTTTTTTAAAGAACCAATAGATGTTTTCTCTCGGTTGTTGTCCGTGAACTCGAAGGGATTTTATCAACTCAGATCGGCCCTCCTAATGCTCGCCATAATTTCACAAGACGTGGTCTGCCGCATACACAAAAACTGCTATCCGAGAGCTCAACACGGGAAGTATGTGCATTCAGCGAGTAGTAATTGGACATAAGAAGACACATGACACGTATCGCGACTTATGTCCAATAATTTGAACCATGCTGTCTTCAAAACCTGGCGAAGATTGAAGTCTAGGCATTCCCCCATTCCTATGATCTCATGAGAAAAAAATCGTGGAAAGCGATTTGGCGCTCATAAGTATCGCCTGCCTTAGCTAGTGAGTCCGCTTTCTCATTACCCATAATCTAACAATATGAAGGGACCCAAGCCATGGTAATAGTGTAAGAGTGTTTTGTCAAAGCACTCAAACTTCTACGTTTTCCCTACAGGAAAATCACTGAATGCTTCACCTACTTCATAAGCCGCACAGCCTCAAGAAAACCTAGACTGCAAGTAAAAATACAGTAGAGCTCAGGTGGCAAAAATTTATACGTTCTAGAACATAGTCTATAGCTGCAAGACAAGGGCTAGAGAGACAAGGGCTAGATTACATGCATACAAGGTTCGAAACTTCCCAAACCAATATGAACTGTAGTAAACTGTTGCCTAGGACCCGGCCTAGGAAGCTCTACACTGAGATGTTGACCAGATAAAGTTGTTGTTTTAGGAAGGAAACAAAATCATCATAGATCGTTACACCGCGTATGGGAGAATACCAAAACAACAATCCTAATGCAGATATAGTTGCTGTCTGATGAATGACGAAATATACGTTAAAGCTGACCTCCAATAAATGCCTTGAAAAAGTAAGTTCAAAGTGGATCTTTGTTTCAAAAAGAAGAAAATAACGAATTTCGTTTCAAAATACTTCATTTGGCAGACTATCTGCACCCTTGCAAGGTGAAGTTAAATTTTCGTTACAAAAGGCACCGTCAATGATTAAATTTAAAGTATTTTGTCATTTTTGGAGCAGCAACATTGAAAAACCACTATTTTGGTCGGATTTTTCGGCACTGTTCTAAAAGCGTGGTATGAAACTAATTCGGTGCAGCTTGTCCCCAATTATATGAATCCACCGAACTGCCATGAACTACTTCCAAACGAAAAATATTGGGCCATAATGAAGCAGAAACTCATAAAATACCAAGAAGATAGCAAAGAATGCAAATGACATTTCCGATAAATACATGAAATTTTTCAGTAAATTAACTATGAAGTAAATATTTTATGGCCGCTCTTTTTAACAAAAAGCCGGTGCCGACACTTAATTTTCCACGAACGTTTTCCAGCGATTCGGTGAAGAGTTGAGCCATTGGAGAACTGTGGTAGAATCGGTCCAGAAAAATACATCAAATGTGGTTTGTATTGATTGTTGTATCTTCTGCAACAATCTGGTAGATAACACAGCGGCACTGAGCTCAAGTTGGGCGATGGAATGTTTAGTTGCTATAGGAGTAACTTTCGACTTGGATGTCATACTCGGCTGTATACCTGGTGCATCGACAAATGAAACGTAACGAGAGATTTGTATTTCCGAAAGCTCTTGCAGCGTAGCATGGTACCTTTTCCATTCTTCTTGCAGTTTCAACGGAAGTGGTCGGTCCCACTCATAAAGTTGATTGTTTTCGCTTCGTAGTTTCCAAACACGTTGCATAAACATCTTAGCGGTTGCAATAACAGGGCCAACGAGGCCTAATGGATCGAAGATTCTTGCGATAGATGATATTACCTTACGCTTTGTAAGACTGGAGGCTGGAAGTGGCATTTCAACGTTGAATCCCAACATGTCCGTTCTTGTGTCCCAAATAAGCATAAGTGTTGATACAGACTGGTCATCTTGCCAGGTCCTCGGGTGGAATTCCAATCAAAGCTTCCGGAACATTGGACGCCAACTTTCTTAGTGGTAATCCTGCTGAAGCAAGCATGTTGCTGATTTGAAGACGTTTTTCGATAGCAGCTTCCAAAGTATCTGTTCCGGATAGAAGGCCGTCGACGTGAAAATCTTCGGTAACAGGTTGAACGGCGACTGGATTCTTGGATCCTTCATCTTTGACCAGTCTTTGGCGCTGATGCGGTGCCGTACGTTCATAGGTGTCAATTGGATCTGATGGGTTGCGACGAAATATAATACGCAGAAAATGTTGATCAAGGGATAGTGGTTGACTTGTCGATACATTTTTTCAACCTCCGCGACGAATGCTATAGCGTGGAAACGGAAAGGACTAATGATGTTGACGAGAGGCTGTTGAACAACTAGATAGACGAGAAGCGTATCGTTCAGTGAAACTGCGGTTGAGGTCTCGCAGGAAACATCAAACACCATACGGACCTTGGTGGTAGTACTAAGGCCTGTACTCGAAAAAAATGCACCAGACAAAAGTGTTCGCCAACAATTTATTTTAAGTCGGATTTTCTTGAAACTTTCTGGGAACGAACTAATACATTATGAGTTATCATTCGACATAATTATTTTATTCAACTTCCTTTCCATCGCTGAAAGCTTGCACCTTTCCCTTAAGACCCCTCATTACATTTTGTGCAATGGTGGAGCCGACATTTTTGGTCACTTTCATCCATTCTTTCTTCAACTCCAGCTCGTTCTTAAGCACCTTGGACGATTTTCGAACTTTGGCCTTCATTATGGCCCAAAATCATTCCACCGGACGAATCTCTGGTGAATTTGGGGGGTTGGTGGTTTTTGGTACAGAAACAACGTTATTGACTCTGTACCAATCAAACGTCGATCGCGCGTATTGGCATGATGCGAGGTCCAGCCAAAATAATGTCTTGCCTCCGTGGAAGGGCAACAGACGCTTCTGGAGGCACTCGGTGCGGTAAATTTCGCTGTTGATGGTACCCGTTGTGATGTACGGTTTACTCAGTTTACCGCATTGGCATATGGCCTGCCAGAGCAAGTATTTGTTGGCGAATTTGTCCACTTTCTTCTTCCTTATGTCTTCCGGAACATCAAACCGTGATTTGGCAACGTAGAACTCCAGCCCCGGTATCTGCTTTGCGTCTGCCTTGATGTAGGTTTCGTCATCCATAACCACACACATCGGTTTCGTTAACCACTCTCGATACAGCTTCCTTGCGCGGGATTTGGCCGCCGTGTTTTGTTGATCACGCCGGTTCGGTGCCTTGCGGACCTTGAATACACGAAGCCCAGCTCGTTTCATGGTTTGCTGAACGAACCAGGTGGAACACTTTGCCTTCAGAGCCGCGTCGCGAATCGAAAGGTTCGGATTACACTTGAAATAATCCAACACCTTCCGGGCCTTCACAGGGTCAGCTGTCTTCGATTTTCTTCCACTTCCAGCCCGCCGCTCGGTCGTCTGGGACTCCTTAAACGATTTTACCACCCGAGACACAGTTGTATGGGTGATTCCCAGTTGTCTTCCGATCCATCTCATGGTCGCAGTCGGATTTTCCATGACGGCGCGCAAAATTCTCCGGCGATTTTCTTCTTGTTTCGATGACATCTCAATAACCACTGAACCGATTGTTATGAAATTTTGCATATGTAAACAATTCACTCCAAACTAGTTATACCCAGATTTTCATCAATTTTTACCCACGGACAAAAAAGTTACACACGGATAAAAATGGTGCATTTTTTTCGGGTACAGGCCTGACTCTGCTTGAACAGTCTAATGCTCGGTTCTGAAGGTATGTTTTGATAGTTCAGAGATAAGCAGAGGGATTAACGTACGTACGGCTTTCATAAAAATTAAACGCAAACTTCTACCAAACATGAGAATTATCCAGGCAACTACAACACAAAAAGTGTACTTCTCGAGTTAGAAGCATGTGCTGATAGAAGTTTGAAAGTTTGAAAAAGGGATGATTGATCTACTCTCAGTGCTGAATTCTGCACAAAAAGTTAATCTTAGGTTATGCAAGAGAAATTTACTTTCATACTGACAGGATACAACGTACATTGAAGATAAAAATTTAACTATAAAATTCTTCTGCACAGAAAGAAAATCATAGTTAAAACTGCCAAACCGAGAGTTAAATTAACCTTCTTAAGATCGTAGAGTCAATTTCGACCCACGGTGCGACTTCAATGGACGCTATCTTTTTATTTTTTATTTCTAAACATACTGGGCTGAAATTTTCTGACTTTTAATAAATTACCGAATTCTTAATTTTTTGCATGAAGAGCGATTCCACGAACAAGTTGGGAAATTTTCCAGTTTTTATTTTTTAGCATATTTTTGGTTTGCATG
>JASCZW010020334.1:0-12419 GCA_034211315.2 Aedes japonicus | reverse complement strand
AAAAAAATAGTCGAAAATTCAACAATTAGGTGACAAGGCTGATAAATTGTTAGATCTTGAATAAATTGTGTCTACAATCCATTTTATGTTTCAAAATGAATTTTAAACAGCATTGTTTGTTCGTACCATTGGAAAAATTAGAGTTTTGTTGCATACTTATGAAAACGGCTACCGTTCCGAGGGAATCCAGAATAGCCACGTTCGCCATTTTTACAATGGTTTTATCTAAACCTACCATAAAACGCAAATAAAACCTGAATTTCTTACACAAGACTAACAAGATTTTTTGAGGAGTGCGATAAGTTCATCTTTATTTGTTCTACTCTTGAAAAAGATGAGTTACGCTTGAATAAAACTTGTTTGAATTGCTCAAGGTAAACAAGTCTCTCGTAAGATAGCCATAAAATCAGCGTGAAAAAGGCACATCATAAACAAAGAAAACGTGACGGTGCAAATCAAAAGTGCCTATGCATAATTGTTGTTCTTAGTCATAATAACAGCTTATAATTTGATATTTTTAAACACCAGCGTTAGTCGATAAAAAAACAAAAAGAAAATTTAACTTGAATATGCTAACAATGGTTTTGGGAAGAATAACAGATAATAAATATTGCCTGGAACTTCACCTAACGGTGGTGGATATAAGATAACGCATGGCGATAATCCACTGAAAAAAAGATCATTGGTGGCTGAGATGAAGGAGTATTCAATATATTAGATAGGTTTTTATTGAATTTCCGCTTGAACGATCCACTATTTTATATTTTCTTTCACCTATGGGCGTCCGTTGTCCAGTTTGTTTATTTTTCACATAATGTTCTTTCTCAAGAGTATGTGCTCTTATTCGAAACCAAATGGTTCTAAGAGCGTTTTATGGCAGCATTTTCAAGATACATTCATCTTGAAGAAGAATGTCATAAAACCTTCTCAAAACTTTTATCAGGTTTTATGAAAGTTACAAAACGATGTCTTGAGAGGGGACTCAAGTATCTTATAAAATTTATTATAAGGTGAATTACACTTATAAATGATGTAGTTTTATGGAGGTTTCTTCAAGTGTTCTGTAATCACTCTTAAGAACTGTTGATCAATTAAAACCACCTTAACTTGGAAAATGCCTTGATAAAACCAGATGATCTCCATAATGCTTTGATAAAACTACCATAAAACATGAATAAAACCAATTTGCATTTGAATTGTTACTTGGGTAGTCATGCTTCGCGAGCACATAAAGATGCACAAGCATACATCCGTTCAATTTCAGAGAAAATTGCGCCCGTTTAAAGTTGTGGCAAAACGTAAACAGGAATGTATGGTTGTAACCAACAAAGACAACTTCGATTGCGAATGGATAGATGACGAAGAACCTGATCTGACTGATGTGGCAGAAACCATTACCAGTGCTTCAGCGGACGCAGATATCTTCCCGGTCATCAATGCTGACCAACATCTGCAAAACCCTTGGACTGAGGATTGAATCTATTTTTGAATGGTATTATTTGAGAATGCAATTTGATATAATATGAGGAAAGTTGAATTTGTTTCTGTATGAAATAAAAATGGTTTTTTGTGACTAATATTGGCTATTTGAATAAAAAGTTTTGAGTGTGGAGGGGGGGTTAACAAAAACGTGACATAATTGCCTGGGGGGGTTACAAAAATTGTGACAATTTGTGACATGGGGGAGGGGGGGGGTAATTTTCGGCCAGATTTGCGTGACATAATTAATGAATGCTGCCCAAGCTTATTTTTAAGGGATAATGTAGACCTTCTGTTGATCAATCGGTACAGTAGTTTCAACAGAGTATTACATTTTGTGACAGTTTTGTCAACCTGATCCCTGAAAATAAGCTTGCTGTCTAGAGTGACACCAAGATAGACAGCTGATTTGGTCCATTCCACCGTTGTGTTGTTCAGGCTTATTTTACAATTCTCAGGCGGGACAAGTCTGGGAGAATTAGAGTGTGGAAACAGGATGACCTGGGTTTTCGCTGCGTTGATACAAATCTTCCATTCAGTGAAGTATTCTGACAGAACATTCAGACTTCGCTGCAGTTTCGCGGCAAGCGCTCTTATTACCCTACCATTGTGGACGACTGCGGTATCATCGGCGAACAACGATAGAGATCCATTTTCAGGGAGCGGGGGTATGTCAGAGGTGAATAGATTGAACAGAAGTGGACCTAATATACTTCCCTGCGGAACACCGGCGGAGATCTCCTGACTACCGGAAACTGCACCATGCAACGAAACACAGAATGTCCTGTCAGAGAATAATTTTTAATAATCTTCACCAGGAAGATTGGAAGATTGTATCGCTTGAGCTTGTACACCAAGCCATCATGCCACACATTATCGAAGGCCTTCTCGATATCGAGAAGAGCCATAGCGGATGTTTTCGAAACAGACTTGTTCCGCCTGAGGATGTTCATGACTCGATTAAGTTGATGGACTGTTGAGTGACCATGACGGAAACCGAACTGCTCATCCAACAGGATATTGAGCTCGTCAGCAGATGTTAGGAGCCGACGGTGGATCGCTTTCTCAAACAGTTTAGATAGACCTGAGAGAAGGCTGATTGGTCTGTAGCTTCTGGAACATGAAGGATCTTTCCCAGGTTTCCGAATGGGGATGACTTTGGCTGACTTCCAGCACGATGGGAAGTAGCCAAGACGGAGGCATTGGTTAAACACTACCGCCAGATGGTTGTAGAACTGGGGGCTCAATTGCTTGAGCTCCAAGTTAAAAATGTTGTCGAAACCGGGGGCCTTCATGTTCTTAGAGGTCTTGATATAAGTCAACAATTCGTCAGCTGAGATCTCCAAATCTTCGGAGAAGTCGTTAGGACTTTGATCGATGTTAGTTATAAGCGCGCTAACGGCAGCTTCGTGTGGACTGACGATGTTTTGACCAAGATTGTGAGAACTGGACGAAGTGTTGACTTATCTCATCAGCCTTCTCTGCAGGTGTTATCAACCGATCCCTTGAGTCATTGACGTCTAGTGGGATCAACGGTGGAATGGGCCTTGGCTTAGTTTTTAAAATTTTTGTCATCTTCCAGAACGGCTTAGCACAATCTGGGAGAGAGCGAATTTTGTCAGCGAAATCATTATTTCTAAGGTCCACCATTCTGGCCTTAATAATTTTAGAAACTTGATTGCAGTGACGTTTTAGAGTTGGTAAACCAGTTCGCTGGTACTGCCTCCGTATGGCGTTGCGTAATTGTATCAAATCTTTAGTGGGTCTATCAATGGGTACAGAGTTGCTCACCTGTTCAATCGCTGGAATGTGTTGCTCCCGGGCCTGGGAGATCGCCTGTTCGATGGACTGCAGTTGTTGATCGATGTCATCGACCGACTCGAGGTGCACGTTGAAATCGACGGTGTTGTCGACGTGTTGTCTGAACCTCTCCCATCTGGCACGATGATAGTTCCGTCTGGTGATTCGATGCCGGTTGACCGAGGACCCAGCTCTGACCACCACCGGATAGTGGTCCGAACTGAGCTCCTGGTGCACGACCGGCAGGGCGATGTTGTTCCCCATGTTGGTGAGGAAGATGTCGATTGTCGAATGGACCCGGATCGGCTCAACCGGGTGGGAGTATCCGGGCCCAGGACGGTGTAATGTCCCTCTTCCAGGTCTTCCTGTAGAATAATTCCGTTCCGATTCCGCCGGGCGTTCCCCAGGTTTCGTGTTTCGCATTCATGTCGCCGGCGATGATGAACTGCCCCTGCCTCCGAGTTAGCTTACGGATGTCGTTTCGTAGGGCCGTTGTTGTTCCGTTGTTGGTGCTGGCTTGCTTGGGACAATAGGCCGCGATGATGGTGATTGGGCCGACGGCAGTTTCGACTTCGACTCCGATGGCTTCGATAGTCTGCAGCTGAAAGCTCGGAAGCAGATGGCAGTTGATGTTGTAGCGCAGGGCAATCGCAACTCCTCCTCCACTAGAGCCGCTACGATCCAGTCGCACAATCCGGTATCCAGGGATGAATATGCTGATTTCCGGTTTGAGGTGTGTCTCGGTGACGATGGCGATGTCGATGGCCTTCCTGTTAAGGAAGTCACCGAGCTCTACTGTTTTGTTCCGGATGGAACAAGCATTCCAATTTAGGATGTTTATGGTGTGTTTACGGTCCATACTTAGTAATGAACGTCATCGTCACGGATGTGGCGGCTTTGAGCTGTTCCTCCTTGGAGCGGCAGGAACGTAGTTGGCGATAGAGCTCTTGCACGAACTCCACCATTTGCTCCGAGTTGTAGAGCTGTTCATCGACGGGTGGTTACGTGAAAGTACTGCGACTCGCATTGCCCCAGCCTGAGGAGGAGTCGGGTTGGGGGCGGCGGCGGCTGCCGCGAAACGATGATGGACGGAAGCTGACGGGCGGTTTGCTTGGCGATGATTCAATGGGATCGGTGGTAGGTTTGGCACCTGATACCGAAGCGACGGGAAATTCTCCTCGTTCATCGGAGGTGGTGGACGGCGTTGAGCAGGCCGAGACTTGGTAGATGATTTCTTGCGGATCGCCAAAAATTCAGCACGTTTGTGGCAGGTACGATTGCTGCACTCATGGTTTGCGCCACAATTTCCGCACTTCAGTACCGCACCTTCTTCCATCGGGGCACAATCGTTGGTACTGTGGGCTCTGAGGAGCCAACGAATCTAGGAAGGCCGTATTTATGTCGATCCTAATTACATTACGAACCAATCAAATATCATTCGCATTCTCTCTGCATTTTTCTCTCCTACTCTCAAGTTTATCACGCTTATTGTAAGAGACTCAATTCAAGTGTTTGGATTATATACCCAATTCTGCCTACACATACCATTACATCATCTTTGCCTTTTACATCATTATTATTGCTCAGCATTAGTTCTATCTACTACAGGGTGATGCTTCAAAAACTGGAATCGGCGCTATCATAATGCATCGTTTTCCAGTTGGCCAAATCAAAGCTATTGCGCACGCTTCGATGACGTTAACTCCCACCGAACAAAGATACAGCCAGGTGGAGAAAAAGCATTGGCATTGGTTTTGCAGTGACGAAATTTCGACGAATGCTTCGTGGACGGAATTTCACGCTGCAGACAGACCATCAGGTTTTCGGATCTAAGAAGGGTATCCCTCTACACACTGCAAATCACCTTCAACGGTCGGCATTATCGTTGCTCGGATTCGATTTCAACGTGGAGTACATCGCTACGGACAATTTAAGGTATGCGGAAGAGTACGTTATTGCTACAGTCAGTCAGTAACATCGAAGCAAATCTGCAAGAATTTCTCACGTCGCTACCAGTGAACACGTCAAGATGGTCAAAGCAGCTACGAAGAAGGACGTCCTACTACAACAAGTCATACAGTACATCGACAGTTGTTGGCCGAACAGTAGCAGTATTACGGATCAGAACTTGAAAACTTTTTATTCTCGACGCGAGTCTCTGTCCGTAGTTAACGGATGTATCATGATGAACGACCGTGTAGTTATTCCGAGTCAACGAGTCCTGCAGCAGCTGCATAGTGGTCACGAAGGCATCGAACGGACGAAGGCCATCGCTCGCAGCGTAGTCTACTGGGCAAACTCCGATTATGACATCGAAAATATGGTTCGTCGTTATTGCAATTGTGCCAGTACTACGAAATCTCCACCTCACCATCAACCCCAACCATGGCCACGAGTGGATGGTCCGTGGAAGAGGATTAACCTAGACTATGCAGGGCCACTTGACGGATGGTACTACTTAGTCATTGTGGATTCATACTCGAAATGGCCTGAAAATGTCCAGACACGGTTGACGATTGCACCATTTACAATCAGATTTCTTCAGGAAGCCTTTGCAAGATTTGGGTGTTCCGGAGACGTCTCCGATAATGGAACGCAGTTCTGCAGTGTTGAATTCAAGAAGATGCGAGAGCAGTTTGGAATCGTCCACATTCGTACGGCGGTTCTTATTTTGATTTAGCCACCTACTTTCGCACTGGTCGTTGATGAAAAGATAACAAAATAAGAATCAACTGCGCCGGTCTACTTTGTATTGTTTCGGTAAACATTTCGTGCAATGTAAAGCTATTTTACGTTTACGGAACCAGTCCACTTCGTTATATTTTTATTGTATTTCAATTCCTCAATATTTTTTTAGACACGAACTTGAAAATAAACTTTTTAGAATTGTACAATTCCAAGATGTTTGTGGAATACTTGAGCTCAAGTGACGATTAATTCGACGAGCTGGTGTTCACGTAACTGTTAATATCCCATGCACATACAGCTGCGACTGCACATTCAGGGCTGGAGGATCTCGTCCCGGGAAAAGAGCATAAAAAGATTTGCAGATGAGGCATCTCAACGGTTGTTCGATGACTATTTTGCGGCAGAACCCGTTTACACGGATGAACAGTTCAGAAGACGTTTTCGTTTGAGTAGGAGGCTGTTCTGAGGCTAAATTGTCGAGGCAGTCAATCAAAACGAATATTTCGAATTAATATAAAACAAATAAAACGAATAAAAACACTTTGAAATGAATACTCAAAGTCTTCCAGATGAAGATGTTGTTTGGACGTTTCAACTTGTTTTGATTATTTTTCTTCAAATAGCAACGCTCGGCTCGGTTGGATCGAGTTGTCAAATTTGCGAAATTTTTCATTTTCCAACCTAGTTACCAACTACTGGTGCGGTGTCGAGTTGTCAAACTGGGTAACAATTTACCGATGTCACCTCATTGGTCTTAGCAGCGTCTTATACATGCACTGGACATATTTTTTCGCAAATTCGCTCTCGCTCGTTTCATAAACATGAATATTTGAACGCACATAAACAGTTCTATCTCGTAGCTCTGTCGAGGAAATAAAAATGTTGAGTACTTAAAATAAATACCATTTATAGCACTTTGAAGGAACAATTGCGAAAAAACTATTCCGATTTGTTTTTGACCGAATCTCGAACGTTTCTTCCATCATATTTTGGACCTTCTGTTGGCTAACCTGAGCGACCATTTGTTCCACCATGTCTTCATCTCTGTTACATCCCAACCCAAGTAACACTGCTAAAACCATCCAGCTCTATTATGTTTTATTAAGGTTCTATTAAAGCCACTAGAAATCAATTAAATTTCATTATGGTACCAAGAGGTGCCAATAGGTTTTATATTTTAGTCAGGTTTACGAGAACCTACACAACTTTTTTACAACGATCTTAAAACCTTCACTTCTAAAATTCCGTTTACTCCTATCAAAGGTTTTATCATGATTTTAGGCTTTGTGCACAAATTACGTTACGCAAAAAAACGGGATTTAGGATCCCCTCTCCCCCCTATGTAACAATAAGTAACGCGTGTCCAGACTCCCCCCTTTAATTACGTAACGTTCTACGGACCCCTAATCCCCCCCCCCCCACCTCATATTTCTCAATTGTGATAAAATCATCACAAAAACTGTTATTGCTGTTGTTTTTAAGTTTAATTCTAATATACTTGAAATTAGTTAAGATTTCAAATATCATTCAATTAATTTCATTTAAGTATCTTAAAGCTAATATAAAGATTACGAAAAACATTGCACTCATTGTACTGCATTTAATATTTGTAACTGTCAATTAATATTTGTAACAGAAATTATTATTGATTCAACAAAATAATTTGGTAGAATCAACAATCAACAAAAAATTCAACAAAATTTCTTATTATTTCAATGATTCTAATATTTAAAAATAACAATTTTTTTTTCAATTCAACCGGTTTGGTCGAATCAATGCAAAGGTGCATTGTTTCCCAAGAGCTTATTTTTTTATTCAACAATAAATACTTTTTGTTTTCAATAGAAAGCTCCTTTGCATTCTACGAGAACAATACAAAAAGCCACAGTAATTTGTTACCAATAAAAAAGAAACGTTTAACAGTTCTAATTTATCGGCTCAAAATATATTTCTAGGGTTTTTTTTTCATTAGGGTGAATCTGTAATTGAGAGACTCTCTTTGATTACTTTCTCTTTCATCATATGTCATTCAGCGTTACGTTTTTCATTCAACTATTTGTAGAGTATGGTAGCCAGCATTGTTGTGTTTCTATCTGTACTAGAGAATCCCTCAAAAGATTTATAATGGCGCTGTAATAAATAAAAGAGAGCGAGAGAGGAGAGAGCCTCTCATTGTTAGATTCGCCATTTGAAAAAAAATCCTAGATTTGAAAAAAGGCAATCACGAGGAGTTATTCTGCTCTTCGCGAAATTAATTTTGTGCATTGTACAAAAAAAGTGTGTAATGATAGCGTTTTGTTAGAAGACAAGCAATATGAACGTTTCATATAATTTACGAGACATTTGTTCTATGTGCATAATCCAATGTTTAAAAAACGAGTAAAAAAAAAAATTTAGTACTAAATTAGTAAAAACTAATTTACGAAAATTAATTTTCAGTGTACGTCTCCATTAATCGAAGCTTTAGAAATTGGTCGGAAATCAAAAGATAGACCTACTCCATTTTTCTTAAAATTTCAAATGCACCAGTTGGCCATAAATATATTTCTATTATGACCACTCCCTTAAGAAACACATGCGATTGGCTACACACAAAAAAGGAATCCTGTTTTATTAAAAGTTTGACACTTTACTTCTGAAAAGAGATTATTTTTTATTAAATTAAAAGTAAAATCATCTACTACGAAAATTATACGTTTGGTTTGAAAGTATATTTGTTCGGTTCAGTGTGTAAATTTAAAAGTATGTTCTTTCACCATGAAAATTGTAGAACTGTCAAATCCACCAACACAAAGCAAGTCGTCGTTCTCATCGTCGTCATCGTTTGGAACGCTTTTATTATTGTTGTCCACAACCGTGTTTAGTGCGTTGCTCGTTGCTCCTGTCCGCTTATGTATGCGTTTTCGAACAGTTCCTCATGGAGAATCGCCACAACGAGTCGAATATCTAGGAACTTCAAAAACTTTCGGCGTTATTACGTTCCCAACGGACATTTCAGAATATCATCTTGGCAAAGTGATCCACTCAGTATTTAAATCTGACGTTTTGAACTGATGCCGGGAGCTGGGGCGGGAGCCAGTAATACAAAGTTCGGACTAGAGGTAGAAGTTCATAATCTCTACATAATCGATCAGAATATTTTTGAGGTCTAGCACGGTTATGGGTACGTGTAAACAAAATATGACCACTGATAATAATCCCACTTTTTTTCAGCGCTGCCACAAGTGACGACGAGCGGCAGTGGATGCCAGCCAGAGGTTGCACAGGCACATTTGAGGAGATGGTAAAAGTGTTCCGACATGGATCTCCCGGGATGGACAACATTGAATGACGCCAACCTTAGGTCACTTTGATAGTTTTAGAAATTTATCTGAAAATAAAGATTTTTCATGTCAAATAAAACTATTTTTTATTTCAATTCAAAAAACATTATTTTGATTGCACGATACTTTCTAGTTGAAAGCTCATTTTGAAATAAAAATAATTTGTTTTCATTTTCGAATTTACCGGGGTTTCGATTTGATAGTTGTACAATTCATCTGAAAAGAAAACTTTTTATGTTGAAACTATTCTTTGTCTTAATCCAAACAGCATACTTTTTTTTCAATTACAAGACACTTTGTGGATGAAAGTTCATTTAGGAATAAAAATAATTTTATTTTATTTTCAACGATGAAACGGTTTCGATTTGACAGTTATACAATTCGTTTTGAAAATTTAAACTTTTAAATGTACAGAGCAGCAAAATTTTGAATTGACGGTTTAGAGGTTGTCGTTTTGAAAGCAAACCGCTTTCTACGAAAAAGAACCAACGCAACTTTTCAATTTTGGCAATGGTTTTTTTAATTTTAATAATCATTATTCTTTGTGTGTATGAAAGGAACCAAAATTTAAAACTATGGCGATAATTGGTGCAGTGTACCAGTTATGGCAAGTGTCATCAATAATACAAAAAACAAAGTTTTGGCTTAGTTTTGATATTATATTCCTCAAAATATAGATTGAAACCTTTCATCTGACGTATTGAAAGTGGGGTTTTCACAGAATTTTTAAACATAGTTCTCAACTAGTATGAATTAACCCTTTTCTACTTGATGTAGAAGGAGATATTCGCTCATCACTATGAGGCACCAAGAACAGACAGTAATGTTTGCTAGAAGGAAAGATGTGAAGAGAAAGTGTTGAAAGTCCCGTCAGTGTACGATAGGTTGGAAATAGAATAGATGTATTGAAAATTTAGCGAAAGGGCATGGGTAACGTATCATCCCACTGCGGTATAGGTCAAGGCACGGATAAGTTCGCCACCTCAACAGGCTTTTCTACTTGCTACTTTGCCTGGTACACAGGAAATTTAATTGATGCAAATTGGTTATTCACTTTTAATTTTTTTTTTCAAATTGGTAATTTAGTTACGTAACGATTTTAAAACCCCCCTCCCCCGTATGTCACAATAAGTAACGGTTGCTCAACCACCCCCCCCCCCCCTCGTAAACTCGTACTCGAACTCGTAAAATGATATTTTGTAATGCCGTTTTAGGACTTATTCATATTATTTTATTACGGTCAGTTGAAAAAGCATTGTTAAACCATTTTGCCTCTAGTAACGGCAAATTGGCATGGAGGGAAGTCACCAATTGACCAAATAGTTTTATAGTAGCCATTGCGAAAATAAATTGGCTTTTTGGAAAAACTGTGATTTCTTCCAATCCAATTGAAATATAAGACATCATTAAAATGTGGAACAATAAATACACCAAATTTTAAATGTAATGCTAATGAAGTGTTGATTGGAGACCAATTGGCATTATATTTGATAACCTTATTGAATTCCATCAATTTTCAAGAAATTGGTTGTTGTAAAGTCGCATAGTTTTCGGGGCGCATTAATTTTCGGCTCTTATCGTGCCAATATTCACCATAAAATTAAATACGCATATGATTTAGAGCATGATTCGCTGTAGTAAAACTCAATTTGTTTTGAATATACTGCTATCAAACAAAATTTGCCGCAACACTAGACCTTTCATATTAGATATTACTAACTGCCAAATGAATCAGAAGCAGAGCAATCGAAAAGAGCAGAACAACAAAAACCAACGACGATATCACCGTGAAGTTTGACAGCTGTGGTGGTTTTGATGGCAGCCAATAGGTTTTATGAAGGTTCTCAAGTGATCATAACATCTTTCACTAGAACATTTTCAAAATCTTTATGGACTAGAAAAGGTTTTATTAATTTGTTTTCACAACCGTCTATAGGGTGGGCCACTAAGAATACATTTCGGCTTTGAAGATGCATAGAGAATTGTTACTTGGGTATAATAACTTCCATCATTATAATAAATTCTTCGAAATCTTTAAATCAATCGCGACATGTACGTAAAACTTTCGTAAAGCTTGCAATACTTTTGACAATTCTTAAGAACTCGCGCGAAGTACGTAGTTCATTTACAATTACATTATGCATTATTCCAAGTTTATTATGGAATTAAATACTTTTAGAAGATGTTGGATTCCCACAGGACCATGTGTTGCTTACACCTCACGGGAACACCCGCATCGGAAGTCGTGCACAGCATTTCAAGCACAGCCAAACAATAAGTGTAATAGTGTTATTCCTTTAATGCCTCCCTCAAATCTAGCTCTCGTTTTCTTAGCTCAATTACTTTCTGTTTAAGTTCAAGTTCCTTTACTTTTTACTTCCGCATTTTCAGGTTGTCCATGGTTCTCTGTCTTGCATTGGCTCTCATGATTTCATTTTGCTCGATTTTTGCATCCAAAAGTTTTTTCAAAGTTTTACAAATTTTTTACGTGTTTTCCTCAATTTTCCTGAACTTGTTCAATGTGCACTCTTGTAAGTCTGTTTCGTTTTCGCACAGTCTACTGAGTCGACCTGTTCGACAAAAATTCTTCGATCTCGACAAAATAAACCAGTCGAGCAAAGTGACGGTCGACTCGACTTCTATCATTCAAGCTGAACAATGCATTAGGCCTTAAGTAACATTGGGAAACTCTCTTCGTCGACTTTCTCTTTGCATTCCTGCGGCTATGTAAAAACATGTTCATGTATTTTCAACACACAGTACGGTAATATAAAGTGTTATTAAGGATCCAATACGTCGAAACATCAGCAAGTCGTTTAATAGACAAACTATTAACAAGAGATAGTCGACGACGAGAATCTGTCAATGTTACTTAGGACCTTGCATTGTTCAGCTTGAATTGGCCTCTCTGTAACACATCCGTAAGCATAAATGTAATAAATAAAAATTAGCGAAAATGTTTTTATTACTCCATTTTTTTTAATGAAGCTTGAAATTCACTCTGGTGGGATATTCTTTTCCAAGATAAGCTCAGCGATGTACTCGTTAAGAGAGCAAAAAAAGAAGAAATTATCCTCGGCACCTTCAAGGAAAATTATATCAACAAACCAGACGGGCTGCTAAAGTGAC
>JASCZW010020333.1:0-12420 GCA_034211315.2 Aedes japonicus | reverse complement strand
TCATTTTTCATTTTCATTTTGTGATGTACAAGGGGTCGAGGGCCAAGTCACCGATGTGAAATTTCACATCGTCCATAATACATCAGGGAGGAAGGGGAATGAGCATCACAGCATCTTTAACCCATGGGGGTCAATTAAGTTCTGCGTGGTTTGTGGTAAACCGGCTGCTCAGGGATTATGGGAAGGTAAAAGGTTTGGGCAGGTTTTTTATGTAAAAAGTTGTATATCGTTGAACATTTGCCTAATTTGCTTGGCCTCTCGTCATATGGGGTTTCGTTCGTCACATAGCTAGCGAAAAAGATTTCATTTTCATTTTCATTTCATTTTCAAGCACAGAAGGGGTCATGGGGCCAGGTCTCCAGTGATGAAAATAGAAGTATAGATTTGGTATCACAGAATAATAATCACAGGGGTCAAGTGAATCCTGCTTAAGATACCGGATAGTAAGACGCTGTTGAAAATAGGGGATAGTTAGAGTGAAGGAATATCAGGAGGCAGAAAGTGAAGCAAGAGAGAAGGCGTTTGATTGCTGAAACGAGACCGGAATAATAGTTTGGTGATTAGTACATTTTAGCAATTGATAAGTTAAACTATGAATTAGTTCTCATCTGTTTCTTCTCCTATTGGTTGTTGTTGCACTGGTACCGCAAGTTACTGTCATCCAACTTGCTTTTCGATCTCATCTACTTACTGTTGATTACAATTTTGAAAGCATTTGCCACTTCTCATGTGTCTGCAGAGATAAATTCGATGATACAAATCTAGCTTTCCTGTTGACTCCAGTATACCAAAAAAGAAACAGATATATAGTCATTAAAAAGTGATATTATCAAAACGAAATGGCTATTCAGTATTGTTCAACGGATGTGAAATGAAGAAACATCGGAATTAAGCATGTTTGGAAGAAACAACGAGATGATAAGTTCAATTTCAAATACATTTGTTAGCCTTGCGTTATTAAATTTTTCAATAAAGCATCTCAGTCAATTTATGAAACATCGACTAATGTTCTATGCTAATATTAAAAATGTTTCGTCATATTACATCTTCAAGTGATCTGTGTAAGCCATTTATTTTGTTCAAGCCCTTTTGAACAAGATGAGGTGAAATAAGGAGCCAGTATTTTAGAACTAGGATCCAAACAACAATGACATGATGAATGTCATCACTTACTCCTACTTGATTTCCGCCTCGACCAACCTAGCGGAACGTCACCCAATTCCTTACTGAAGCAGTTCAGACAATAATCATGCGTTTTTGGCAACAAAAACAAGAGACAGAAGAGAAGAAAAAAGAAATTAGAAAGAGACAATAACAAAGTAATTATTAATGTGAGTTGATGAAAAGAATTCTAAAAGACACTTTCGCCTACCACCAAGAGTAAAAATAAAGCAGAAAAGAAAAGTTAGTAATAATACATAACTACAATATAACTAATCTACGTAGATGAACGTTGGTTTCGGGGTCTTGTTAGTGCTAGAGTTGTTAGTATAGACCCGTACTTAGCCCTGGCGGTCCCTCTAACAATAGTGATAGGCAGCTGTAGTTAAATCATGCGCAACTGTTTCTATAGCTATGTTAAAGGTATGATAAATCAAGTTTCGAAAAAATAAATAACTTAAATAATTGAAATATCTCAGCTATAATTACTAGTATTAAACAGAAGATTGATTATATCGACACTTGACGAATCATCGTCAAACCCTTCATCCTTGGCCAGGGCTAAAATCTTCGATACAATTAGTTAAGACAAAATCTAAATAGCAGGTAAGCTGCACACTCAGAAATTATGAATTTTACACGAGACATAATGCATGTTTGTAAAAAGTCGGGGAACGTTAAGAAAGATTTCGTGTAAATTATGTCTCCTGAAACTGACAAATACGCAATTCAACGATAGATGTGTGTGATTGAATTCATCTTCTCATCTCTTTCAACTCATTCTTATGTGCTGAAGGACGCTTGTATGTATCGGTCTTAGAGACCAGAAATTTACATGACACTGTGGTAGTGTGCACTACGTCAAACGATTCGTTAAACATATCTGCGAATGATCATAACACAAGACCTTAGCGATGTTGTAAGTAGGCTTTCACATGTTCGGAAAATATGTCTCAATTACATTCTCATCTAACCTGACACCGAGTCATCAATGTTGCCATTTTTGGATCCTTACTTGGCCATCGGTTAGCTAGGACGTATGGAAGATTGATTGAAACTTCACATGAGACGGCTCTCAACAAATTCAGAAATAGCCAGAAAAGCCATGCAGAAATAGTCGCAAGCCGGCAACTGCCAGGACGAGCTAGAAGAGCCTATACGGGTGATGTCATTCATTCTAACCTCCAAAATGGTCCGGATGGTCATAAATCTGTTTGCTTACCACAGCACGTCAAACTACGTTTGAAACGCTCAACATATCGTCGAACAAGTCTTGAAAGATCGACCTTCCGTCAACGTCAAGCTGCCCGGAGATGGTTCTATTTTCGAAGTTCACCAGGACATTGACGCACGAGTCGGTCACAGTTTTATAACCGAGCAAGAATCCTTTCCGCCAGAGCCGACAGTATTCCTCTACATACACACAGTACAATTTCGATACTGTATTGTCACACGAAAAAAATAAAATAAATAAAAATAGATAGATAGCGGCGGGAAGAAAGGAATCCACAGCTGGCGAAAGCTCAAATTCTTCGTACTCGTCGGTTGATGTGCGACGACGTGAGGGAAGCAATTCCGATGAATAAACATCATTTTCCGCTCGACAAATAGAGGCAATGATTGGCGGATTAACTTTTTCTTCTTCTTTTTCTTCTCGTTTTATAGTGCTTGTATTGGGAGTGTAATACGCTTCCTGAAATGTGGCGTCTTTCTTGTGTGGCAAGTCTAGGCTTTCTATCGAGATTGACGACGGTATTTGACGCGTGCTGATGGAGATCCCTTGGGATTCCGGTGAATCGAGTGGATTTTTCCCTGATAAGAAAAAAAAAACACTCCGAATGAGAGTTAAACCCTCCGCAGCAAACCGGAACCCCCCTGGCCCATCGTGGCATCATTGTTCGAAGTTGAACATTATTCGCCAAAACTCATCGCGTTCCGCGTCCGTCCGTCCGGTGAAAAAATATTATTCCAATTAACTTGTATTGAGCGTCCCCTCGAAAACAAATAACGCTCGGACCTGAGGACTCGGTTTTTTTTTCCTTTTCCCTCCAGAATAGTCGTTGTTGTTGTTGGGAAAGCTTTTGTGCTGCAGCTGCAGTCGACGCCGCCGCCGTCGCCGCCGCCGGTACCGCATTCAACATCAACATCGAACGGAAGTACCACTCGGATTAGAAATTCAATTTGCAGCCCGAGTACGGAACAATGGACTCGATGCTGCCGACAGTCGTCGTTGCCTGCATCCAGGCGAAATCGATTCCGATGCTTCGATATTCGAACTTTCGACAACGTAGGCCACGGGCAAAAATCATAAAAAACTTTGCATCGCAGCCTGGTTCAGTTCGGTTTTTTGTTTTCATTTTATTTTGAGGGGATGCCAGCTATTAGCTAATGTACTCGGCTCTCACCCCCCCAAAAACCCATCGTCGGAACATAGTCCCAGGATGGCTATAAATTATATCACCACCGTTTTGGTTTTGTAGTTACTGCAGCTGTGGTCACGGCTCGGAGCGGAATTCGTTCTGGAGTGCGAGTGACGCGTGTAGTTCAGCGGTTTATGCTGTTCAGATGTTCGGTATGTTTTATGGATTATTGATTAATGGTTCAATAATTTACTTGGGACAAGGGCAGCCAGCTGCTAGCCTTTCGGAAGTACTGTCGAGAACGTCATCACGGCTGTAGGCTGAAATTAGATAGAAGTTCGCAAACAAAGGGGTTTCCTTGTCCAAATTGGTGGCAGTTAATGACCAACTGTATGCACCCGGAAGTGCCGTGGTGGTGGTGGTGGTGGCGAGGGGAAATAATGAACAGGAAGACCGATTATTGTTGTCTGCCAATGACATCATCAACCGACGGCCGTTGATCGGCAGCGTCATTTTGCCACCCCGAAAACAAAGCACGATGGCAGTGTTGGCAGATCCAATGCTAGGGCATCTTGAGGCTCGAGCACGATGTGGAAAGTCAGTTGATTCACTGTTTTTATGGGAAGAATTGAACCAATTTCCCGTGACTGTCTCGTTTCGCTGTCCTTCCGAGTTGAAATCTAGTTTTGAAGAGAAATAGGAACTTGATGAAACCACTTCTAAGAACACGACGTAAACATCCACATTTTTTATGAGATCCGATTTTGTTATGGCAACGTTCTTAAACTGACAGACTGATTTGAATATATTCAGCGCCTGCTATATTCGAAATAGGCACCAATCTATTCTGAGAGCAATAATTGCTCTCAATTGGAAGTTTAAGTTTAGTTTAGAATTTTTCTAAAAGCTGGCCCACAATTGATACGTTGCGTGAATTTGACAGATCTACAATCGGTTTCCTGACGAATTTATGTCACAGTAACGCAAACGTATCAATTGTGGTCAAAACCTTAAATAAACATTGTGGGCGTTGACTTTGAAACCTCATGGCACAGTTTAACATCTTCGTAGCCATTTGCGAGATTTTCAATATTCGATGAACGTACCAAGCAGTCGACGGACCGGGTCGTGAATATTGGATTACTGCAATGGAAGAGGAATTTAAGGCGTTTGATAGCAACCACACGTGGGAATTGGCGGGAATTGACTCCTCCCGAAGAAAGGAGGCCTCAATTGGCTTTTGCAGAGGTGTACTCTCAGGTGGTGAGATTGTCTTCTGCAGTATGATCTAGAAGGGAAACAGATGCGTATTTCCAGTCAGGCTTGAAGAAACCATCTCTATGAAGCAGCTGGATGAAGGATACGAAAAGGCCTTATAGAGATTGAAAAAATCAAGCAGCATGCGGGAAAGACAGCTGATCCTGGCAATAAATTTAATGACTCAATGTCTTCAGGAATGAGATTCTTGAGAATCTTCGTTTGGAAGCTGAACCAATCTAGCTCAAGGATCGCGACAGGATATATTGCTAGCAGTGAACAAGGTCAGATCTGCAGTTATCTGGTACGTCGCAACTCGGAAGCTATTAAACGAATAATGCAATATCTTAAGGATTCGTCTAGATTATCGATCTGGAGTACAACAGAGCTGGTGATTTGCAATTTGCTGAATATATAGATGCGGAAGAGATCCCGCCATAGATCTTCAGCAAGATGGCGTCGGTTGCATTATCATTGTGCGAGGCGGAATTTGTAGCACTTTCCCGCACAACCCAAGCGGAACCGTGGTAGAGGCAACTGATTCCCATTTTCCTTCATCATCAAATTTTAGTTGAAAATCCTGCGGCAGAATTAAAACCATCATAAATATCGTGCTATAGGGGAGAAGTATTCCGAGCTTCTGGAAGCAGCTATCAAAGTGTTTATAAAAAGCTTTCCAAGATTGGAAGAAACTTATCCAGCTTCTAGATGAAGCTTAACAGCTTCATCTTTTTAGCTTCTGTGAGAAGCTTTCCCAGATTCTTTTCCAACTTCTGGTGAGAAGCTTTCCGCAAAATGTTCTTCGAGCTTTCGTGAGAAGTTTTCACAGCATTTGTGAGAAGCTTTCACAGCATTTGTGAGAAGCTTGTGTGAGAAAGTTTCCCATCTTCAGTGAGAAGCTCCCCGCTTCTACGAGAAGCTTTCACAATTTTTAGAAAAATATTTCCAGCTACTGGACAATCATTCAAAGCTTCTGTGAGAAACGTCCCCAAATTCTCAGCTTCTGGAAGAAGCTTTCCCAGCATCTTAAATAGGCATGCCAAGCTACTTTTCCAGATTCCATGAGAAGGTATCCCAGCTTCTGTGAAAAGCTTTCCCAGCTTCCTTGAGAACCTTTCCCAGTTTTTGGAAGAAACTTTCCCAGCTTCTGGAATATGCTTCTCCATTTTCTTTGAAAAGCGGTCCCGTTTTCTGTAAGAAGTTGTCCAAGCTTCTTTGTAAAATTTTCCAGCTTCTGAAAGAAGCTTTTGGACGAAGCATTCCCTGTGAGAAGCTTTCCCAGCTTCTGCGAAAAAAATTGCCAGTTTCTGTGAGAAACTTTCCCAGTTTATGTGAGAAGCTTCCCTGCTTCTACGTGAAGCTTACACAATTTTTAGGAAAAGCTTTCCAGCTACTGGAGAAGCGTTCAAAGCTTCTGCGAGAAACTTTCACAAATTCTCTGATAAGCTTTCTCAGCTTCTTTCCCAGCTACTTTTCAGGCTTCTATCAGAAAGTTTCCCAGCTTCTGTGAAAAGCCTTCCCAACTTCCGTAAGAACCTTTCCCAGTTTTTAAAAGAAGCTATTTTACATGCTTTTCCATTTTTTTCGAGAAGCTTTCCCCTTTTTTGTTGGAAGTTGTCCTAGCTTCCAAAAGTTTACCAGCTTTTTTTTGGGAGAAGCATTCCTAGCTTCTGAAAGAAGCTTTTCCAGCTTATAGAAGAAGATTTTCCAGCTTCTGGAAGAAGCCTTCTAGCTTCTTTGAGTAGCATATCGCAGCTTCTGTTACAAGCTTACTCAGCTTCTATAAGAAGGTTTCCCGTTTCTTTGAAAAGCTTTCCCAGCATCTGTGAGAAGCTTTCCCACTTTCTTTGTGAAGCTGTCCCAGCTGCTGGAAGAAGCTTTCCCAGCTTCTCGAAGAAGGTTTCCCACTTTCTGTGAGAAGCTTTTCCAGCTTCTTTGAGAAGCTTTCCTAGATTCTGTGAGAGGTTCCCAACTTCTGTGAGACGCTTTCCCAGCTTCTGTAGGAAGCTTCCCATTTTCTGTTAGCAGCTTTTTAGCTTCTGTTAAAAGATTTCGCATTTCTGTGAGAAGCTTTTTCAGCTTATGTGAGAAGCTTTTTCAGCTTATGTGAGAAGCTTTTTCAGCTTATGTGAGAAGCTTTTTCAGTTTATGTAAAAAGCTTTCCCACCTTTAGGAAAAAACTTTCTCAGCTTTTTGAAGAAGCTTTTCCTGCTTTAGGAAGCAGCTTTGCCAGCTTCTGTGAGACACTTCCTCAGGTCCTGTGAGAAGTTTCCCAGGTTCCATGAGTAGGGTTTTTAGCTTCTTTGGGAAGCTTTTCAGTTTCTTGAGAAGCATTCCTAGCTTCTATGAAAATCCTTCCCAGATTCTCTGAGAAGCTTTCCCAGCTTCTCTGAGAAGCTTTCCCAGCTTCTCTGAGAAGCTTTCCCAGCTTCTCTGAGAAGCTTTCCCAGCTTCTGTGAGAAGCTTTCTCAGCTTCTCTGAGAAGCTTTCCCAGCTTCTCTGAGAAACTTTCCCACCTTCACTGAGAAGCTTTCCCAGCTTCTGAAAGAGGCTTGCCCAGTTTCTGGAAGAAGCTTTCCCATCTTCTGGAAAAAGCTTTCCCAGCTTCTGGAAAAAGTTTACTCAGCTGCTGAAAGAAGCTTTCTAGTGTTTTTGGGAATCATATCTCAGCAGCCGCAAAGCGAGTATTGTGGCATACTATGATTATGTCTTATACTAAATGTGATGTTGAACAAATAAATGTATGTATGCATGTATATCAGCTTCTGCACGGCTAGCCATTTTAACTCAGTTTTGAATTGTTTTTGACTCCATTACGTGAAAAGTTTAAGTAAATGTAACTGGGATTGACCAGTCGACAAATCGAAAACGGCTCAATCCCGAATTTAAATGGCTGGCCGTGTGTTAGAAGGTTTTCCAGTTTCTGTGAGAAGATTTCGCAGTTTCTGGGAGAAGCTTTCCCAGCTACTGGAAGAAGGCTTTCCAGCTTCTGAAAGAACGTTTCTAGCTTCTGTGATAAACTTTCTCAGCAATTAGTAGAAGCGTTCTCAGCATTTGTTAGAAGCTTTCCCAAGTACTGTGAAAAGCTTTCCCATGTTCTGTAAGAAGGTTTCCAAGATTTTGTGAGGAAGCTTTCCCAAGTTCTGTGAGAAGCTTCATCAACTTCTTTGAGGAACTTTCCCAGCTTCTGCGAGAAGCTTTTATAGCCTTTGTTAAAAGCTTTCCCAGCTTCTAACGGGTGTCCACTAAATAATGAGAACGAAAAGAATGGGTCAGGAAAAAAATACCAGTGAAGTTTTGTTCAAACTGATTTATTTTATTAAAAGGGTCAACTTAAATCTTCAAACTAAGTTTAGTGAATATTGTCATATGGTCCGTGGTCCGCCGTGCGGCGCAGCTTAGTCGTTATGCTGGAACATGACCGTTGGACGGCAGCCACATCGATTTTTCGGATGCAGCTTTTGATCCTGTTGGTAAGTTGCTTGGTGTTCTTGGCCTTCCAATTATCCTTGCAATTGGCCTTCCAATTAACCATGGAGCTCAAAAGACCGAAGAAATCCTCGATAGGACGGCACTGTGGCAAATTTGTCGGATTCCGGTATTTTGGGACATATGGTATATTTTGGCTCTCCAAAAACGTTAGCGTTTTTTTTTTGCGTAGTGCGATGATGCCTTGTCCGGCCAAAACACGTATTTGCCATCCGAGTGATGTTGTTTAAGAAATGGGATGAGTATTTTCTGCAAACACTCTCTTTGGTACACCTCCTGGTAGATGGCCAAACCGCTTGGTTTGAACCACGGCTTCGAAATACCCTTATCGGATATTACGATGTATAACATAACCTTCGATTCAAATTTGTGCTTGAACTTATACATTACTTTTGGAGGAGTAGTAGATTTGTCCTTAGTGTAGAATCGGTCGTTTCCCGGTATCTGAGACTTCGAAAGAGGAAAGTAGCTTTCGTCGTCCAGAACGACAGATTTCCGCCGTAATTCCGAGTCATCCAGCGGCATTGGCATTTCACGGTTTGAATCTGCTCATCTGTGTACTCTGGGGATCTGGTTTTCTTTCTACACACTATTCCTTCTTTCTTTAGCGTCTTGCAGATGAGTGACTTCGAACAATGGAACTTTCGGGCTGCTTCCCGTTGACTTACCGAATCCTTGTTGTTGAACATGCTGCGCAGCGAGCGGAGCGTTTTCTCATTCATTATTTTCGCTGGACGGCCGCAACCTTTCTTCCGGGTTACTCTCATGCATGCCAGGATACGGTATACGGTGGATACCTGAACTTTTTCACGGCAAAAATGGTCCACCGTGTATTTTTTTCCACGATCTTCGTTCGCTTGAAAGAATTGTACAACGCGCGCGCGCAGTTCTTCCTGTTTCGACGGCATGCTGAACACGACTGAACATGTTAGAGTGAAATAAGAGTGTATGAAAATTTTCTGGAGAGTGCAACGATTCATTCATCTAAAGTGACATTTCTATGCGGCCGTTTTTGTTCTGATGGAAAAGTATTGAAATCATTCTCATTTTTTAGTGGACACCCGTTATAAGAAGGTTTCCCAGTTTCTGTGAGAAGCTTTCCCAACTTTAGTGAGACGCTTTCCCAGCTTCTGTAAGCAGCTTTCACATTTTTTGTTAGAAGCATTTTAGCTGCTGTTAGAAGTTTTCCCATTACTATGAGAAGCTTTCCCATTACTATGAGAAGCTTTCTCAGCTTATGTGAGAAGCTTTTCAAGCTTCTGTAACAAGCTTCCAAAACGTTCAAAAAAGTTTTTTAAATAGTGTTTTCTTGAAAAAGTGCAAATTTAGGAAAAAGTTTTCCCAGCTTTTTTAAGAAGCTTTCCTACCTCCAAAAGGAAGCTTTTCCAGCTTCTATGAGAAGCTTTCCCAGTTTCTGTGAGAAGCTTGCCCAGCTTCTGGAAGGTTTTTCAGCTTCTGGAGGAAGCTTTCTAGCTTCTTTGAGAAGCTTTCCCAGCATCTGTGAGAAGCTTTCTCAGCCTCTGTTAAAAGGTTTCTCAGCTTCTGTAAGGAGGTTTCCCAGTTTTTGCGAGAAGTTTTCCCAGTTTCTGTGAAAAGCTTTCCCAAGTTTCTGTGAGAGGTGTCTTAACTTCTGTGAGACGCTTCCTCAGCTTCTGTAGGAACTTTGAACTTTTTCCAACTTCTGTAGCTTTCTTATTCTCTGTTAGAAGCTTTCCCATTACTATGAGAAGCTTTCTCAGTTTATTTGAGAAATTTTTCAAACTTCTGTAAGAAGCTTTTACAGCTTTTGAAATAAGCTTTACCAGCTTTTGAAATAAGCTTTACCAGCTTCTGCCTGAAGCATTCCCAGCTTCAGGGAGAAGCTTCTCAGCTTTTGGATGAAGCTTTCCCAGCTTCTTGAAGAAAATTTCCCAGCTTCTGGAGAAGAAACTTTCCCAGCTTCTGTGAGATTCTTTCCCAGCTTTTGTGAGAAGTTTTCCCAGGTGCTATGAGAAGCTATCACAATTCTAGGAAAGGATTTTCAGCTTCTTGAGAAGCATCCCCAGATTTTTGAAGAAACGTTTGTTGCTTTCATCCACGTTTAGATGTTTTTTCAAGTATCAAAGCATTTCAGATTCTGATTGATTTTGTGTAAGCTTCGGTTTAAGCCTTTTCAGTTACCCAACTTCATTCAAAAACTTGTTCAGTGACTGGCATTTTGTTTACAACGTGTGTGTTCCTAGCAGTTTAGATGACAAGAAGTATCTTTTTCAGGTTCTGATAGAAACTTCATATCATCTTCATTTAGAAGATTCTTTGATTTGATTGGAGCTTTTTGGCTGCTGGTTAAAGCTTACTCAGCATCCAGCAGAATGTTTCCCGGCATCTCAATAAAGAGATTTCTAGGTTATGGCAGTAATTTTCTGTAATTCTGGAGGATTTTTTTTTTGCATTGGGCGCAATTTGCACCAAATCATATCGGAGTTAGCGATTTGAGTGAAACTTTCTGGACATGTATAACGTGTCACAAAGTGGCTTTCAATTTTTCAAAATTGATCTAGAATGTCTTTTGAAAAGGGCAACGCTAGTTTTACTGATTTATTTTTATTTTTTTTAATTGATATGAAGTGTTGTATGGGGGACTATCACAAAATTTCACAGATTTTTTGCTGCATATCCATTGAAAAGCTCATCAAAATGTCAGAAGAATTCGAAGAACTTTAGAATAACGCCAAAACAATATCTTGCAATAAGAAACTTCACAATTTTCTCTCTATTCCTGGTGACAAAAACGAGGCAAAAAGGTATTCTTATTCAGAAGATGTACCCAAAAATTTACCTCGAGGCTCAGTAATAGACGTTGAGAGAAGTACACTATTTGTTATATTAAAAATAAATAAAATAATAAATTGGTGGAATTTAAGTCATATTGTGGCAAAACCTCGGGTTTTTGTTTTAATAGGGCAATTCTAACATTGAGAGATTCTCTCCAGTCTCGCTCTCTTTCATTTATTAAGGCGCCATTATAAAAATTTTGAGGGATCCTTTAGTACAGATCGAAACACAGCAGTGCTGGCTAGCATACTCTACAAAAAGTAGAATGAAAATCGTAAAGATGATTGGAATATGAATTCAAGATAAAGTAATCAAAAAGAGTTTCTCAATGATAGATTCGAAATGAAAAAAAATCCAAGAAATATTTTATTTTTCACGCTGATTTTACCCCAAAACTAAACAGAACCAAATAAAGGAGTAATATAATATTTGTCCAATGTAATCCTCGATTTATAAAGGTATACTTAGTTCCTAAATTAGACAAAATCTCAAAAGCAAATTCAGTTTCATTGGATCATTCATTATGATCTTCACTGGTTTAGCTATGGATAAAAATACACTGAAAAAAATACTTTTGAACATAAAAAGGGTTTTTGTAAGAAGAACTTTTTTTACTTAAAAGTGTTCCATCATGTTATGTGTGCCCGATTGGTAGGAAACATAATTTCTTTATTTTGAAATAAAATTTCATCCATATCATATATGGGATTTTCTATGTCCATCGACTTGATTTTTTTTTAAATCGATTTTTTCAGTGCAGGACTCAATTTATTCAAAAGTTCATTGCGGAATGGATGAAAGACAACTAAAATTACTTTGAAAATCTTCTGGACGTCCTCTGAACTAACTCCTTTGACCTAAAGCAGGATGCTTTCTGGGTTGACTCTGGATGGTGTCTGGAAGTCATCTGGGTTGACTTTGTCGGTCTTCTATACGTGAAATTAACAGACTTGCGATCGACCCTTAAAACTTTACAAATACAGGTTTTCTTGAACTAATCTTTGGAATGACTTTGCAAGGTTTGTGCACAAACTCTTAAAGCCTCTCGAACTGTCCAATGGAATACTCGGAACTGATTCAGATTCTTCAGAGCGCTTCAGATTCAGAGCGCTAAAAGTCTCTAGATTGACTTTGGCAGTTCTCGAAATTAACTTTGGAAGATTCCTGGTTTATCTCTAAATGTCCATAGATGCGTCCAATGAGATGTTCTGAACTGATTCCCTATCAGACTGGACCTGGAAGTTCTGTTGACTGACCCTGGAGACCTTTCAGATTTGTGACTCTTTTAAACGAAATTCCAAAGTACTCCCGGCTGATTCTAAAAACTGTATTTCTCCGG
>JASCZW010020332.1:0-12423 GCA_034211315.2 Aedes japonicus | reverse complement strand
CAAGGTTGCGGATTATCGCAAGCATTCTTTATTCACCACGTTTGGTCTTCGCCTCAGAGTCGAAGCAGCAATGAACATACATTCAAACCATCGAGCCCGATCGGTCATGCAAAGGGAGTAACATCGGTTATTTTTTCGTTTCTTCCGTCTTCTTCGCCATTCGCTGTGTTGACACTTGGAATATTCAAGCTTAGGGCACTCACTTTCGATTCTCTATTTGCACGATTCATAGGAGCATTCTTCGGATGCGATCCAGTTCGGTAGCGATCACCTAATAATATATTCTTCATGACGAATATGCTGCTGCTCATTCTTCATAAAGAATATTTTGTTGGTTGGTTGGAAGAATGCTTAGGTAGCTTAGCTGGAAGGATGGTGACATCGAAAATTTTTTGTGCCCATCTGCATATGGGGTGGCTATGTGGCATTATAGATATCAAATAATCATATTTTTATTGTAAATATTAGGTACATGTACCAGTTATTGCCGTACATTCCTATTTATTAAGGTGTGTTCTCATATAGTATATGGGAATACCATACCAACACGCGGTAATCTGGTTATTTAGCCATAACTAGTACATCTACTATACAGTGGAGTGGGTTATTACGGTTTTTTACAGCTTTTTTGGGCGGATGTACTTAAAAATCGCTTTTTACGCGGTACGTTTCAAATCGATTTCGATTTCTAACGAATCGCAAAACAACACAACTATAAACATCATGTGGTAGAGGAATGTTTAGAGGAATGTTGTTCTAACATTGACGTTTCTCGATGCCCCCCCAATTGGCAAATGCCGTTCGGTAATGGGTTGCAGTCATCCCCAATCAACCAACGGCTACTGTATTGTTATTGTGTAAAAATACTGTTAGTTTTTTACGATTTTCATGGTTTGTAGGCAGGGGACGCTATCTGATTTTGTATATTTTCTTGAAAGATTAGAGCTCTTCACATAACATATCATAAAAACAGCGATTTATCGTCCGTTATTTTAAAAAATCAGGTTCTGGATTTTTCCATACGAATAGATTACCATGCGCACAGTGATCGAAAAAGCCAAAAAATCATCAAATTTTTGTTTTAATGGGTTTCAAGGAACAATTTTCTGTATAAATGAGTCCGGGCACTCTTGGGGCACATGAGCAGGGACTGCTTAAAATCGGACATGTTTTTCGTTAAAATTTCCCCTAACTTTTGAACAATAAGATATACCCAAATACGTAGCGGAAAAAAACTATTTGTTTGTTATTTTCGCTTAATGTGAAACTGGAGGGAGTCTTGTTTCCATATGATTTATAGGTTAGGTTGATTATAACTTCACGATTTTTGACACTTAAAATCTTAAACAAAACAATACACACAAGACTAAAACGCTAACTGCTTTAGCTCAGAGCTATTTTGCTGGTGTAGATTGGGGTGTCCCTAAAAATCAGTTTTTTCATTCTAACATTTTAGTTTCGATTGTTAAGAAAAAATTAACTTCAGATGAAGTGTAGACAAAAATTTTATGCATGTTTTTGCTAACTAAGTATTTAGTGTATCTTATTGTTGAAAAGTTAGGGTAAATTTTACCGAAAAACATGTCCGAGAAGAAAAATAGCTCTACCATGATCGAATGAAGAGGTAGAAAAATAGTGTCTTGAACAAAGTTGCTTGAAATTATATTACCTACAAACTTGTCTTTAACATCACCCTTCTATTGTGTTTCATTCAAAAGTTTGCAACAGCGCTGCCCTCACGGTAAAATTTGGAACTACAAAATTATCTCCACAAGTTGGACAACTTGTTTAAATACAACTTTGTTGAAAGCATCATGATTCGGAAACGTAACCCTTAGGAGTTATTATTTCGCCGTGAAAAAGGCTTTTTCGATCACTGTGATGCGTCTTCATTGATAAACAATGGCTGTAAAACTAAAACTTGAAAATTTCAAAAATATGTAGCTCAAAAACGAAAAAAGGCTCTTCCCTGATTTTTTTATATATATATTTAAAAATGTCTAAGTTTTCAAGCAAAATTATAATAAGCAGTAAGAAAATTCCCGATGCTAACCATGATAATTATCATTTTTAAAATTAAAAGACAAGCTTTTATTTGGTATACAAGTTTAAGATATCGGTTCAGTGTTTCCAAAGATATTAATTTGAAACTATAAGAATTAGGAAATTCAGCTTTAAAAAGTGCGTTCCAAATAAAACATCACTGGTTTTTAATAAGTTATGAAAAATGGTTCAAAATTTCAGCAATTTGTGTTTATGTTTATATTTTTCTTCAAAGTCATAGTAAAACTTTCATTTGGTCAATAAATGGAATTGCGATTCTGTAGTTTCAACACGCAGCGGAAAGTATTTTAATATCAATAATATACTATATTGAAAACAACAATATAAATTATTATTCCCCGGCTTATAATTTTTATTATTGAATACAATAATAAATCTTTATTGATTATTCACAGAATATTGTTGTTTTAAAAATTTGTCAAAAAAGCAGAGAAAAATATATATTTTTGAAATAAAAATATTTGTTTTTATTTACAAAAAATAATATTTTTAAAACAAATAAAAAAAAAACACTGGTGCTGCCAATAATTTATTTCTCTGAAACTGAAAACATATGTGGCGGATATAATTGATTTTTCATGAATGAAGACTTGGTTTTTTGTTTTAAATATTTTAGTTGTTAATTTAACCAGATAATGTTTTCGGAATAATTTATATGACTTTGATTTGGTTTAATTTTAATTCAATAAAAAAAATACACATGTAGTCCAGCAGCAGATAAACATTAAGCTTGTCCAATGATTCGGTTGACGATAACGATAGAAATCCGTTTTCATGTTGAATGAAAGAGAATTAATTTAAAATCTTGGATTTTTAAAGATTCATATCTGTCGTTCTTCCCAAGAATTTATTCAGTGCATGCATTTCTATTTCCTTCCGGACGATAACTTTCTATATTTCTGTTCTATGTACTGAAAACAGAAAATAGTCATTAAAATAAAATTCCATTAAAAAAAATAATTTCTTACCACAGATTGCTCAAAAAGTCCAAAACCAAGCAATGAAACGACTAGCACGACGTTAACTTCCTCGACTTTTTGAAATAATATTTCCTACGGCGAGTCCACTTTGCTTTTAGAATACAGCTTAGAAATTGAAGCTACAAAACTGGCGCATACGAAAATATTGAAAACATACACATACACTGACAACTGTAAGACAGTAATTGTTGCGGATTTGTTGGATTTTAAATCTACAATTTTTTTTTCAAATTGATTGAAATTATTTTAGAGCACAAAAATATAGCTTGTTGAAACATTTTTTTTCAGCATTTGGTTTTAGAAACAACAACATTTTTGAAGCAACAAAAAAGAAGTATTCGATTAAATTTGAAGTTACAAAACATTTCAATAATTTTTTTTTTAATTCAAAGAGATCAATTTTCTCTGCGTGAAGGACACGAATAACTTCCAACAATAAATATGTATTTATGTATCACCTTAACATGCACAGAGACATGGCAAAAAAAATTGGTCTAATATTTTTCGTGATGCCTAATAACACACGACACGATAAGCATCTCCTTAAAAAGCTAAATTTTATTAATAGCTAAATTATTTAATGAGAAATAAAGAAAAACCTTTTTCATCGCTACATATTACCACGAAACATGGGGCATTTCGCACATTAAATGAGGAAAGTTCGAGGCATCAAAGTGAAGTTTACAATGTTCGTTGCATATTTCCCAAATATTTTGATATTATTTTCTCATCCTGAAGACAAATTCAAGGAGATTTGATATGTTATCTACAGATACTGTTTTGTAGGTTTTTAAGAAGATTCATGGGGCACGTTTTACTCTACTAAAACCCATAATGCGGCAGCACAAATTTCATGAAAATTCAAAAATAAGTGCAATTGTGATAAGATCGAGAGTCCACTACCACATTCATATTCCAGACACCCCTGAGGATTTATAAGAATGGTCAGCTCGAGCCTTGAGTGGAGAAATTCAGTTTTTTCTTTTTATTTAGTGACTTTAGAGTAGATTTTAATTTTTCTGTGGTATTTAGTATAACAAATCTTATTTCAGTTCAGCCTCAATTAAACATAAATACGAGTAGAAGAAGAGAGAAATGAAATAAGGTAACGATAAAAAAAATCTTCAAAACCAAGCAGACTTTATTTAACTCTGCACCCAATACATCAACCACCTTCGACAACAGGGATTCATTTGCTTTCAGGTACATAAGAGCCTTATTAGTTTTGCTACTACTTGGCTGTCCATCCCAACTATCACTACGAAAACTACGGTTATCTTATCCCCAACCCAACCACCCAGCCACATCGGGATATAACGAAATGAAATCCATTTTAAAATTGGCGGCCACAAACGTATTCGGCTCAAAATCACACCTTCTATTATTTTTTTCTGCCAGCCAGCGGTATTTAATCGCACCACAAGCTTCCGTTGCTTCCTAAATCACACCACTAAGCTGCTGTTTCAAACATTACCGTTCTTCATTGTGACGAACAACTTTCCTGGTTCGCGTCGAAGAATAAACTAAACGCGTTGGATCTTCATTCTTCTTTCTTCATGACGATCAACGCATGTGAAGAAGAGTGACAAGACCGAAGAACACTCAGGTCGATCAAACCACTCTGCTAGTCACGATGTGAGCGAGTCAGAGCCGAAGAGCATGAAGAACGAAGTTTTCCGTTTTGCTTTGCCACTCATATTCTTCTCAGCCGGGCTACTCACCGCAGTATGCTTTTACGTTGGTATGCTCTTCATTGGTGAGGAATGGTTGTATATCGATGCTGCGAAGATCTTCGCACACGATGAGTGAATAAGGGGAAAACGATGCGAATATCAGCAAGCCTGATTTTAATGCTTACGCATGCACCAGGTTCAGCTAGTTTTCAATCAAACAAAAAAAAATCCGTTAGTATTGAGTAATTTAAACTCGCGAACTTATTCTACGAGTGGAAAATGTCTCAAGTCCACATTTCAACTGAAACAAGCTTTGTTTGTTCTGCTGTGAGATTTTATCCCATCAATGCAAACTCAAGGTACCCTACCAACCACAAAAAAAAATACAATCTCCGAACAACCAACCGTTCTCTATCCTTCCGTTTCCTGTTTCGAATTACACCAGAAAATCAATCAACGTTGGATACACACTTCCCACATTCTGCCGGGAAAAAAATAATAACAAAGCTCTTCATACCAACGCTCATCATATATTACTGTTCTGCGTATAATTCAAAAATCACTCCACTTTCGCGCGAAAATCAAAACGGCAAACAAAAGCAACTGGCACTACGGTGAAAATATGAAAACGGGGCCATAAAAAGCAATCCCCACCATCGTCTCCACCAAATTCGCACTCGGATGGAAGTAAACAAATTCATTCCTCACTCTCATCGACATTCGATTAAACCCCCTCGGAGTTCCCTGTCTGTGCTGCTTCTGTTGATTGATTGCCAGTGTGTCCACCCAGGTCCCGGACCGTTGCGGGATATTAAAACATACCGTGGCGTGGATTGAAGCCCTCGGAGGAGGTGGTTCCGTCGAACGCCAAAATGGAATTTCAATTTTTAATATAAATACCCACCTTGAAATGCGAGCTGCAGCCAGAGCCACCACAACAGCATCGTCAGTTTCATCCTGCCGGTTCTTGTTTGTTGTTGATTCTTCCGGCGTTGTCCGTCGTACGGAAATCCCTTTGTTCTGCTTCCTTCCGTCCTTCCGCTATCTGGCCGGGTGTGTTTAGATGACCAAATAATTACACTTTGGCGGTTTTGGCCACACACTTGGAGCTAATTTCGAATCGCACTATTCTTCGCTCGGAATCGAACACCACCATCAACCGATTCAATTAGCGATCATTTGAACTATTTACATAATTGATTATTATCTGGAACTGATTTTCAATCGAACCGAATGAACACTCTTTCACTGCTCTGCTCCCTCCGGCTACTTGCCGGATTCTCGGAAAACGCGACACTGCCCGATCAATCGAAGCCTTATTTTCCAGATAACAGGATACCAAAAGCTCCCACGTTGTTTAAACTAATATCATCAATTAATTAACGCTCTCTCACAACCTGCCCCGTGTTGACGAATCACTTTGATTGGCCTTCGCGTGGCGATGGGGGGGTCGGAATATCCCACGAGCCCAACTGAAACCTCAGAAGGGTAATTTTCCTCGCCGAATAGAGCCGCCCGTCGCACCGATGTCGTATATGAATAATGCAATCACTCCTTCCTGAAGACGCACGTCACACGCTCTACGTCTACATCAACACCGAGCGAGCGACCGATGGTTCTCCTCAATCTTCTCATCCACAACACACTGCACCTGGAAATCTTCCAACTTACCTACATCCGACGACCTAATCGCGAACGTCAACCTTGTACTCGAAACGGAAGCGAACCATCACCGATCGGAAGTTCGAAAGGATACTGTTGGTGCTGGCCTGGCATCAACAAACCAGCTAGGCTTGCGAAAAGCCGGCTGGCTGTGCAACGTGCCGAACATTGACAAGCCGAACCCGAAAGGATCGGGCGAGATCCGAGCGACTCCCGAATGCACCCCAGACCCGACAGGACCCGACGCGAACGAGCACGTTGTTGTTTGTTATCAGTGCTTCGGGTCGACTGATGCATCCCAGACCAGAGTGCCCATGAATTTGGGTTGGGGTGAAGGGTGGCAAGGACGTGGAAAAGTTGAAAAAAACTGGACCACCAAACAGATGATTACGATGATGATGCGCTATTCCAGATGAACGAAATGCGATTGATAGTGGACGTAGCGCAAGAAAATGATGTTACACTCAATTTTGGTTCAAAGCGTTTTCCAAATTCCGTTACAAATTGAAGAAAATCTACGTGATGAAATAAATTGATATTAAACCAGAATTGTTCATCAACCCGGAGTGGAATAATTCAAACGGAGAATTCTTGCAATTATACAAAGGCAACACCTTCAATTCTCAATTTAATTTTTTGATACTAATTTATGCTAATATGCCAAATTCCGCCTCGCAGTTCGTGTACCGGTAGTTCACATTTTGCTACCAGGCAAGCTTACGTGCTCTAGTGGGATGATTTTCCACCCAGCACGATTCCAGTCCTGAAGCCACCGGGTATCAGCAAATTGCAGTAACAACATAACCAACTAACATACAGCTATTCGCTGTGACTATAATATGCCTCTAGTAGGATGAATCTATTCCTCCAGACGGTGTGGATGGCAGTAACGCGTGCCTGATGACAATGAGATTAGGCAGCAGCTCAGATTGTGTCTGAGGAGCAAGAAACACACCTACGGCGTCGAACGGGAATCACCTTCGTACGTGGATGCTGCTTTATTTACGAGGGGAATTCATTCATGTTTGGCTTCTCATGATTTGAAACGTGGAACGAAGAAGGCGGTTAAGCCGGTTTTCCCCGCTGAAACAACAAAGGATTAACTAACGACGTTAAAATTGCTAACGGAAGCAAGTTAGATCCAGATATTTAAGGAAGTAGACATCTTTATCTATCTTATTTCACATCGATCGAAGATGAACAGGAAGTTAAGGTGAACCTCTGCTGTACACAAAACGTTGCCACCTTTCTATTCGGTCCATGGCTACATTTGGCCAACCTCGTAGCAGACCCCCTTCACTCATTCTAAATTTTAGAGACAGACAGCAGCGCCACTCTCATCGCAAACAAGATAATGTTGAACCATTTTGATAGACAAAACTATCTGCCATCTACCCTCGATCGTCGATTCGTTTCGTTGTTACTTGAAATGAACTTCCATAGCAGTTGCTCTTATGAGATTCCGGTTTTCGGTGGATAAATTATTTCAAGCAATTATTTACTGATAGGACACTTGAAAACACTTTAACTTTGAATCATAATAATCAAAACAACCCCTCAACATTTCGACTGTCAAATAAGTGCACGCATACTATGATCCATGTTAGTATGAAAGTATGATCGAATATTTCAATGCGTAGTCAGCAGACGTCGTTGCAATCATATAAAAAGAGTGTATCCTCTAGATTATTCTAGAAAATAATATCTGGAACATCTTGTTAATTTACCATCTTTGCTCGTAGGTGACTTCTTCTTGATCACTTCACATATCTCGTTTCGTGCCTCTCCTTCTTTTGATGGATCGTTATCGAGAATCATTTTAACTGGGCTGTCGTCCGCCATTCTTACGACATGTCCAGCCCACCGTAGTCGATCGATTTTAGGGGTGTGAGCGATGGGAGGTTCTCCCAGCAGCTGTTGCACTTGGTTCCTTCGCCTCCTCCACTTTCCGTCTTCCATCTGCACTCTACCGTAAAAGGTGGAACGGTCAAAAGTTGGTCAAACATTATTAAGTACACACTGATTAGTTTATTATATAAATAATGAATCATTGTTCCTTTTTGAAGTTCATCGTCTACGTTCCACAGCTTCCGTCAAGTTTTGTACCGCTGTTCTTTTTTTTTCAATTATTTATTTTCCGTCGGTCTATTTCCTCACATGGTGACAATCACCGACGCCAGGGACACGACTCTACCACCTGGACCCTACCTAACGACACATGACTATGAACCGGAACCACCGGCTTTGCTTCCCTTCCGAAGGAAGACGTGACGAATTTTTTCGCCTCAGAAAAACCACCGACGTCAAATGGGATTGAACCCAGACCCACTGGTACCGCTGTTCTATCCACCTAATTTAATGCCAACCCGGAAACAACTTGACAGCTCCAGAGTAAAGTCAATGTACCCCGATTATTTTGGCTCACTGGTTCTGTCAAATCGAAAGAAACCTAGAACAAATTATCAATTGAACGTATTTACATCGACTGTTATTTTCAAAGCTGCGGAGCTCATATTCGTACTTGATGAATATAATGCTGACGATATGTTGTAGCTTTTCCTTAATGTAAAATGGTGGATATTTTTACTCTTCTCACAGGGAATACCAAGAAGCATTAACACACTCGAGACTTAGATTACTAGCAAAATATTGAATAATTTAAAAACCGTAATTATAAAAAAAAATATTTCGAAATGTTCAGCAATTGACAAATATCCAGAAGCTAGCAAGACGAGAATAAAATAGCAGCCTACACGCCAAGATGAAAATACCTAAAATAAGGTATTTATTTGATCTAAAAATAAGTATTATGACAATACCTAGTACCCAATACCCAGTTAAATGAAACGATAATAAACAGTAATTTCTACTGATATTGGGGTTATAGTCATTTTCCAATATAGGACGTTATTATTTACCCAAATTTCTATAAATTGATGGTCACTGAAGCAACGTGGTCGCCATATTAGAAAACCATAGCGAAAACTTTCTTACTTTTCTTATCAATCTTTAAAAAAATAGTTTGCCCATGTCCAATATTTGAAACAATAATGACGATACTGATTAAAAATAGCCAGAAAGTTATGATCAATTGCAGTTTTAGATATTACGATGTTTACCCTTACTTTAGCTTTACTTGGATCCTCCATACTTAATTGATATTTTATTTTTAATAAAGAAAAATATATTTACTTTTTTATACATATAAACATTTGTTTCTCTATGTGTGCCTAAATACATTGTTAAATTGTAGAATTCTGTAAAACAAAAGTACAAAAAAACCTAATTCTCAGTAAAAAGTAATAATGTTTTCATTATTGAATGGCTCATAAATCATATATCAACATCACTTAAGTGTTTCGAGGCAGTTTTAATTTTGTTTGTTTTGTGAAATGTTGTATTTAGTAAATCGAATACAACTAGCAATGCCTTAATTCATAAAATTAGAAAATAAAAACCGTACAAAAACTGCATTGGTTCCTATAGACCGACATTAAATCCATATCCCTCGAATGTTTCTGACTTTATAATAAGAGTTATGTAACTTTTCGTGATACATACTACCAAATGCCTTATCAAACTTATCTTAGCAAGTGTCTAACTGGTTGATTCTCGCTTCCAGCTTTAAAACTTTATGAGTTATGATGTAAAAAGTAATCGATCATTACATAATAGGCTGAGTTAAGGGACACATACCCTATCAGGTTAGCCGCAGGAGAAATGTTTAGATCCAAAACACTCGATGACCAGGACCAGGACGGCTGTTTTCTACTCGATTTGTTATGATTTCTAAACCGAGTTGATTTAACAGATCATTAAGCGCTTTGCTGAACGATCCAGTTCCGACTACTGCATCTAGCGTTGTCCCAAAAGCTGCATACTGTCAAAGAGTTCAACTAGATAATTAAACAACATCCGAACTTCTTTGAAAGCGGTGAAGAAAAAGCCATCGAAAACTAGTTTCGTTAGAGGAGGACAGCAATCATCTGCAATGACATAGAAGTGAAAGAATCGGATGACTTGGAAACTTATTGCAGAAAACTGCTGGGTTTCAAACGACCTAATAAACGTATACCATACAGGGACGATATTATAGATGGTGTGACCATACCGCTTAAAGTTGAAATGATACCCCGAATTGGTGGTTAGGCACTTCTAATGGTTATTGTTTATGCGGGGAGCAGTTAGGAAGCTGGCTCTTCCTGTATAAAGGCCAGTATCGACTTAAAAAGTGATACATTCGGTGCAATGATCTATAGCAATTATAAAACCCGAATTAATCCACCGATGGTGAGACTGAACCCTTCTTACACCTCATCAGAATTACGAACTCAAATGTGACCAATATTGTACTGGATACATATTTTCATCGGAAACTCCAGGAAGATCCAGGAATATCCGATATGTCATACATTCAGTTTATAAAATGAACTATTTGTCAATTCTGAACGAATTGTTCATCGATGTGATTAAGTTTTTGTCCGCATCCTTTTAGTGCACGAAAAGCATTTTTCAGCCGAAGCCTTTTAAAACCCATACCAATTACTTAAAATAAAGATTCCACCTTGTAATTTGCTTATGATGTAATTTATTTTTTTTTGGATTCACGTCACGCATGTTTACAAAAAGCAGGCTGTGCATCATCTCATGAACAAAATGACAGTATTTTGCATTACACTAATACAACTTAACCACTTCTTCTCCACCTGTATAGACCTCATTGCAACAAGCCGACCCAATTTTAATACCCAATTTTTATGGCCATTTTGTTTTTGCTGAAATTTTAAGAACCTACACACTTAGAAAAAGTTATAGTGTTCGGTAATTTTACCGAACTTTCAACGATTTAACGGATTTCGGTAAAATTTGACAAGTTCCGGTAATTATTTTACCAGAATACTATAAAAGTTCACCGAAATCCGGTAAATCGGATTACCGAACGTTCAGCTGTTGTAAGTTCGGTAAAAAATTAGCGAATACTATAAAATTTTCCAAGTGTGTAACCTGCTGCTGCAATATTGAAGACTAAGGAGAATAAGGATGATGATTCTGGATCAGCTCACGGGGCCTGGGACCATCTGCTCAGTAAGCTTAACGGATAACCACTCCAGCCACGTCATACACAGAAAAAAAAATCTTGTTGTAAAAACTACCGTTTCACCCGACTATGTCTATCTTTAAAACTACCATGAAATTTCAGTCAAATTTACTTCAATTATGAAAAAAACCTTCAACATTTGTGTATATTTGACAGACCTCATATTTCTATCAACTGCACCATGGCATTTATAGTCAGGTGTAAATTGTGGGTGTTGGCTCTTAATTTAACCCTCAAAATTGTAGTTTCTACTGCGTTTTTTAGCTAGCAACGAAGTATTTATTAATATAATGTAATAATCCATTATTTTATATATGTCTAATGATAAGTTGTTTAAAGAAACATACAGGCAAAATAAATCCGCTTTAGAAGCTACCATTTCGAGGGTTAAATTTTGGGTAAATTAACCGCATACACCAACAATTTTCTGACTATAAATGCGTTTGATTTCACCATGTCAATCGCAGGTGTCAATGGTGGTGTTAATATCAACATGAGGTCTGTCAAATATACTACAAATGTTGAAGGCTGTAAGATAAACATAGTACATTTGACTGAAATGTCATGGTAGTTTTGAAAATAGGCATCCTTCAATATTTCAACGGAGTAATGATTTTCTGAAAGTAAAAAATAGTCATTAACATGCGCATTTCAATACAAATCTTCAAAGCCTTACCAAGAAATCAATTCATGGATTGCTTAGAAACATCAAAACTAAGCAGTAATTTGACTAGCACGTCGTTAGCTTCCTCGACCCCCTTAAATAATATTTACATCGGTGAGTCCATTTTGATTTTTTAATAAAGCGTATATAAGGGATGATCAAAAGGAGAAGACGAGCAAAATTTTGTCCAGATTCAAAGTGATACAGTTCGGTGAATAATTAACCGATTTTGATGAAACTAGAAGCGTTCGACGGGGAATTTATTCTAGTTAAAAATATATG
>JASCZW010020331.1:0-12422 GCA_034211315.2 Aedes japonicus | reverse complement strand
CGCGGTAAGAGCTTGAAAATTGCAGTTTGGCTGTTTTTTTTGTTTTGTGTGTGTGTATTTTTGTTTGCTTTTTGTTGTTAAACCTCGCACGGAATTTGGAAGTTCAACACCTTTCCTTCGGTTACGACAAAGAGTATTATGGTTGGTTCCGCATTTTGTTGCTTGCTTTGCTTGACTTCTCCGTTGCTTTCTTGAGTATATTGTTCCTTTCGGGGGTTCTGCGTTAAAATGTATGCCCTTATGGTTCCTTTTCTTTTCTTTTTTTTTCTTCTCTTGTAATAGTACTAGGTAAGATTTTTCGCTTGTTTTTTCAACTATAATGTGTTGTTTTCCCAACTATCAGAGTAAAATGAAAGTTTCTAATAGTTGAATATAAAGCGTGTGTTAGATTTAGTGTTATGCGGTAGACTAAAGTGTATATTTTCGATAGAAATGTGATTGTATTCAACTATATTATATTCATACGTTAAGGAATAAAGGTAAAACGAGCTCTTCGAGGGCTTCGAAAGTAAATTTCGAACGATGAAGTTGATAATATTTACACTCGAAGCAAACATTAAATTGCAGCTAACAGGAATAAAAAGGGAAAACATACAAGAGTGTTTGGTTCGTTTCTGATGCGTCGGATAACAGTCAAATGTGTCAAAATTAGCACGGAGATGGGCGCGGGCCATCTTATTTAAGGAAAATCGGAACAGTCAACTTAACAAGCTTTTTACTCTTTTTCCCGAGTACTTCAGTAATTATCTGAGAGATTTGAATTAATTTCATGCAGTATCTCCCATGTGAGACTTAAGTAGAACAATATAGGATTCCCTAATAAAAATAGAAAGAATAAATCGCATATTCGCTAGTCTGTATGAGTATAAATTGGATGACATTCCCTCGAAATTCTTGCCTTCTTTTGCTGAATGATTTGAATCGTTTTAAAACTATCCATGCGACTGCCTTCTATCCCTAGCTTTTACTAGCATAAAATAGTACAAATATGCATTTTTGTTTATCTATCTTAGCACGACATAGCGGAATAGACGTTCTCATTCACTTTTTTTTGTTTAATCCACCTAGAGAAGTAATGCACAAAAACATACGACGACTGCCTGCGACAACTATATGTATATATATACGGAATATTTAAAATTTAAATGTGTGAATTACAAGTCGATTCGTTTGCATTGTTCTCATTCTTATTCGGTTTTCAATTTTACGGTTTGCAGCCCCATAACCCGCAGTTTCTTGTCTATACAAAACACATTCTTACACGATTACTTTTTTTGTTTAGAAATATTAGAGAAAGAAGGTTTTTCACAGAAAAACCCATTATTTCGTTTTATACACCATCTATGTTCAAACTACACTAAGAACTTTACTGTGACTATATTTACACAACAATTTACAAATCAAGCAGGTCACTGCAATATTCACCAAACGCATTTTTGCCAACAAATCAGAACCAATGGAAAATTAACATGCCTCCACATACATCAGATATTAGCTGGCTTCGCTTTAAATGTGTACTTCTTCTTTTTTCCTCTACAAACAAAAACAAAGGGAAACATCAATAGAAACTGTTTTGTACTTTTTCTTTATAATTGTCACTTCAACCATGGCCATCAATGATTTTTTTTTTTGTTATTACGTTTTAATTTTGTATTTCTGCAACTTAGATCTTCATGAAAAATCGCTCTCACAAAATGCCATTGGTGAAGTACTGGTAGCTGTCGTACAGTTTGGTCGTGTAGGAATTCAGCGAATCCTGCACCAGCTGTTCGACCTTCCGCTCCAGTTCCTGTTCCGTTAGATTGATGTGGAACCGATTGCGCAGATTGCGGACCGTTCCGGAGCAACCATTCTTGAAGCACGGTAGCTGGGAGCCTGCAAACGAAACGGAACGAGTTGAAAGCAACAATTGAAAGACGTCGAAGTTGAAAGGCACTTACTGCTTCTCGCGATCTCCACAATATTGATAACCCGATCCATATGTTTCCGGGCGGCTTTCAGTCCTTCCAGCAACAGATGTTTGAACTCAAGCCATAGTTCCGACGAAGGACCGCCCATCACGTCGACAAACTCCGGCGTCAGCTTGAATGGGGATTGCTCAAAACCTGGGGAAAAAATTCGAAATCGTTAGTGGGGCGCTTCAAATGATCCTGTCGGAAGCAACTTACCTAAGTTCTTGGGAGATATACTGAGGATGAATCCAAAGTCTATGTGAATCAGATGGCCATCGGAGTGAAGAAGGATGTTACCGTTATGACTGTGGGGTAGGTAATCAGAAAATGAGTCAATAATTCCCACCAGAAACAACCAAACAACTCACCGATCCTTAACCTGCAGCAGGTAGGAAATCAAGCAGTATGCGGCACAGGACTGCATAAAGTTGCGCTGGGCCGTTCGGAAGCTCTCGGAGTCCTCACCACCGCCGTACTCGTCCGCGAAGTAGTCACTGAGGCTCTTGTTGGAATTCTTCTTGATCTGGTGCAGCGAAACGGTGTTCAGAATCGGTTCGATCAGGCCGGAATCGTTCGACAGGCAGACGATCTTGTACGGTCGCACCCAGAGGTCGACGTTTTCCTCCTTCCAGATCAGTTGGAACATCTGTGGACGGAAAGAAGAGGGGGCGAGTGAAACTCTTCGTTTCAGATTAATTTCCCAGTTTGCCAGGCTTACCTCCAACAGTTGCGTTGCCATCAACTCCTGCCGCAGGTCGTCACCGCACTTGACAATTGCCGACAGTAACTTCCAGTTCTGCAGGTGACCGTAGGGAGAACTTTCCTTGATTTGCCGTTCCTTCTCGTGCCAAGGTTCCTGCGGAAATGAATTCAGTTAAATATTTAACAAACATAATTCGACTTAACCAGTTCTGACTGACGATGGGTCATGCGGTCGACTGCCGTTAGACCGAACGAGTCATTAGACCGAATCGGTCACTAAGTTGACTGCGTGCCTGTTAGTTAATTAATTTGTTTCTGTTTCTTTAGAATTGCATTCAATACTGATTTCAAGGATGGAACGTGGCTTTAAAGTTTTGAAACTAAAAAGAACTGCTTATGATGGGAAGAAGAGAAAATCTCTCATGATAATTTATTTATTTATTTATTTTTCCGAAGATTACGAGACCGAACCTAAACTGAAAAGATATGTTAGCAAATTTAAAATTTGGGAAATTCCAAGAGCTGCACCTTTGTATATAAGTCAACTTTGAGTGTAATATTCGTTGCAATTCTTTTTTAATGGTGTCGGCTCGCAAGGCCCAACAGACGCTGTTTTGAGCCGCCCCTAACATGGAGAACAGACGCTCAAATGGATGAAGGCTTGGACTTTTACCGTTATTTTTAAAAAGCGGGGTGGTTCGCTTGTCAGGGCTGCTTTTGGATATTTGTGGGTTTGTGGAAGAAACTCAACAGAGTCCAACAACTGCTCAGCCCTCCCACATCCTAAACAGTCCCCGCCGCTCGTCTGGGGCTACTTATTCTGTAGCTGTCCATCATATCTGATGGAACCTCACTATCCGCGACCCGTGGACCGCCGGGTTGCTTGCAGCTCAGCCCCGTAGAGTCTTCACCGACTCTGCGGTCTTCCCGGGAGGACGATGTCTTTGTCAGTCTAATATTTGTCGTCGTTTTTGTTCGTCCATCGTTCCCAGATCCCCACACTGGTGACCCCGACGTGATAGCTACACGAAAACAGTCGAACACCGTTCCGCGACTCCGAAGAATGTGAACATAATTTTTGTGGACATAATTCTTCCGACGGGACGCCGTCTCGTAACGAGTCAACATGGCTAAACAAGAAGCTGGCTCCGCCGAACAACTAGCTGGACACAATGTGCCATTTTCGCCGTCACAAGTGGTATCGGCAACGTACACTTCCGCCACGGTATGCGTAAAGTTAGCGGAATTTTGGAAGGCCGACCCACTCATGTGGTTTGGGCATATATGTGCTGCAGCATATATCCGACATCGTCGCAAACCCTCTAATTTAGAACAAATACGAAGCTGCCAAGACACGAATCCCTTCGAATCTCGGAGAGGGTTACGGCAAGATAATGGATTGTTGTGTTTGTTATTTAACATTGCACTGGAGGGTGTGATTCGAAGAGCTGGGATAGAAACGAGTGGCACGATCTTCAGGAAGTCTGTCCAACTATTTGGCTTCGTCGACGACGTTGATATCGTAGCACGATGGCAGAAACGTACATCAGACTGAAAGCTGAAGCTGGTAGGATTGGGCTTGTGATTAATGCGTCGAAAACAAAATACATGAAGGGAAGAGGCTCACGAGAAGACAATGTTAGCCTCCTAGCACGAGTTCAGATCGACGGTGATGAAATCGAGGTAGTAGACGAATTCGTGTATCTGGGCTCATTGGTGACCGCCGATAACGACACCAGCAGAGAAATAAAAAGGCGCATTATGGCTGGCAATCGTGCCTAATTTGGACTCCGAAGGACGCTAAGATCGAACAAAGTTGTCCGAACCACAAAGTTGACCATCCTCAAGACATTAATTAGACCGGTAGTTCTCTACGGCCACGAAACATGGACATTGCTAGTGGAGGACCAACGCGCCCTTGGAGTCTTTGAACGGAAGGTGCTGCGTACCATCTACGATGGAGTGCAAATGGAAGACGGAACGTGGAGGAGGCGAATGAACCACGAATTGCACCAGTTGCTTGGAGAACCTCCCATCGTACACATCGCTAAATCGGTCGACTACGATGGGCTGAGCATGTCGTAAGAATGTCGGACGACAGCCCTGTGAAAATGGTTCTTGAAAACAAACTGACAGGTACAATAAGAAGAGGCGCGCAACGAGCAAGTAGAAGGCGACCTGCGGACCCTCCGCAGACAGCGAGGCTGGCGAGTGACATGGACCGAATAGAATTGAGACAACTTCTGTGTACAGCAGAGGCCACGCCGGCCTTAGTCTGATTGGTAAGGTAAGGTAAGGTCAAGAAGAGAAGAGTCTCTTCTTGACCTTACCGAGCTGTCGGCGCAGGAAAAAATCGAGAAGCATCTCAATTCCTGCGATCCTGGAGATATACGACTGACCCATCAGGTGGCTGCCGCAGCTGTAGTCCAAAAAAGGCCTGTGGTTCCAAACATGCAGGATTTGGAAGCTTAAATTACAGCTTCAATCAGTTAATTTCACCGATTGAAAACAGGTCTGAATCCCTTCCTAGTGGATATCGAATCAGACCTTTTAGACGATAATACCAGCAACGTCGAAGGCGAAGAAACGACATTCTTCCCAATGGAAACTGCATGCAGCAAACGGAACAGTCGTCAAAACGTTTGGTCAACATTTCCTTACAACCGACATTGATCTACGGCGAAGGTTTTCCTGGAACATCATAATTGCTGACGTAAGTACACCCACGCTGATCTTCTTGCACATTTTGTCCTATCGCCCTATCGATTCGACTACGAAGGCGGCATTCAATCGGTGGGTTAACAAAACCAAAGCTATACAACGTGACAACATGATGTGACTCGTCATATCCAGACCTCCGTTATCCTACAAGAGCCGTCGACTTCCGCCGGATAAGCTGCAAGCTACCAAACGGGAGTTTGAGACCACGTTAGAACTAGGAATATATCGTCGCTCCAGCAGTTTGGGAGCAAGTCCGTTGCATTGTCTGCGGAAGAAAAACAGACACTGGAGACTCGTTGGCGATTGTAGGCAACTCAACGCGGTGACTGTACGAATACCCACTACCACACATTCATGATCACCCTTTTTCGGAATATCAGGATATCACTGTAACGACGAGCATAGCGACAGCCCTGTGGAAGATACGGAGAGTAATAGCAACGGTAGCTGTCATAACGGCTAATGTCAGTGTGGGTTCAGTGGACCGGATACTGAGAAAAAGAAAAAGAAAACGTAAAAACCATCGAGCTCTTTGACACAACGTGTACGATAATCGTGAGTTACAGTAGAGTGATAACGTACACTCAAAAAAATTGACACGTTGTTTCCACGTGAAAATTCACGTAACTTTCACCTGAACACGTAACGACATCTTATTCAGTAAAATCAGGTGAACATTACGTGCCAGTGAATTTTACGTGAAAAATCACGTAACATTTATGTAATTTTCACGTAGAATAGAGATTTACGTGGAAATCATGTATCTCTTACGTGAATTCCACGTGTTTATTACTGGTTTTGGCAGTGGATGAAAATTACGTGCGTTTCACGTGGAAATAACGTGTCGATTTTTTTGAGTGTACAATTCGAACGATTCTACACTCAAAAAAATCGACACGTTGTTTTCACGTGAAATTTCACGTAACTTCAACCTGAACACGTAACCAAATTTTCTTCAGTAAAATCAGGTAAACATTACGTGCAGGGAATTGTACGTGAAAAATCACGTAACCGTTATGTGATTTTCACGTAGAATGTGAATTTACGGGGAAATCACGTAGCTCTTACGTGAATTCCACGTGTTTCTTACTGGTTTTGGCAGTGGACGAAAATTACGTGCATTTCACGTGGATGTAACGTGTCGATTTTTTTGAGTGTACACTCCCGCTTCACTTTACTCAATTTTTGAGTACAATTGTATGCTATCTCTTTTTCTCTCACGGAAATGTTACTCAATTTTCGTAAAAAGTGGATCTAATCAAAAATTGAGTTGATCCACTTTTTAACGAAAATTGAGTAACATATCCGTGAGAGAAAAAGAGATAGCATACAATTGTACTCAAAAATTGAGTAAAGTGAAGCGGGAGTGTAAGTGCTAAATAATTAATTGAATTTCTATTACCTATCTTTTGATTAATCCTAAAATTTATAAGTAAGTAGCCTATCGTAAATCTAAACTTAGTTTGACCTTAAGTGCTTATTTATTACCTAAACCTAGCGTATGATTTTCCGATTAAGCCTCATTCTAGTAAGTATCTCTAGCTGCCTAAAGAGGGTGAAGAAAAACTTGTTGTAAGTAATTTAATAACTAATTAGCATCTAAACCTAATACTAAATTTAAAATATATTTCAGTCTCAAGCTGTCTAAACGAGACCGCTCTGGAAGAGTTTTTTTAATTATCCGAACAACCCTTGACGTGAGAAATGCGTTCAATAGCGCCAGTTGGGTGGCAATCGCCGACTCGCTCCAACGCCTTCAGGTTCCTGGGTACCTGTACAAGATTCTTGAAGTTACTTCCAGAATCGTGTACTGGTATACAACACAAAGGGCAAACCAGAAACGTGTCCAGATCACTGCAGGCGTCCCACTAGGTTCGATTCTGGGTCCGGTGCTATGGAACACGATGTACGATGAGGTACTACGGCTTGAGTTCCCGAACGGGGTGAAGATGGTCGGGTTCGCCCTGGAGATATGTGGTGTGGCCTCGCACTTCATTGGCATTATGGAGAGATGAGTTCCAGGCAAATGGAAAAAAAGACTGAGGTCACGGTGGTGAACAATCGAAAATCGGAGCAACATGCGACGATCAGTACAGGTAACTGCACAATCGAATCGAAGAGGTATTTGAGGTATCCTGGGGTCATGATCGACGATAAGCTGTCCTTTATAAGTCACGTCCATGTTGAATAGCTCGGCGGTGCAAGCGAGTAAGCGTAAACTCCTGGCCGGTGTCACCCTGTCCATATTTAGGTACGACGGGCCGGCATGGATCACCGCCTTGAGTATCAAGAGCTACACTAGTAAGCTAGAGTGTACGCACAGGTTTTTGTGCCTAATAGTGGTAAGTGCATATCGAACGGCATATTTATGCCAATCGGCATTGTCATAAAAGAGGACGTAGAGTGCTTCGAACAGCGTGGAACAAGAGGTATTCAGAAGACCACTAGAGTCGCATCCATGGTTAAGTGGCAAAGGGAATGGAACAACTCCACCAAAGGTCGGTGGACCCACGACTAATCCCGGAATTAACCGGGTGGGTTGGTAGGCGACACGGTGGAGTGAACTTCCACTTAACGGTTAGACGAACCAGCCACCGGCTGAAAGTTTCTCAAATAAAGATAAACAAACAACAACATCCACTTAACGCAGATATTATCAGGTCACGGCTGTTTTAGACAATACCTGCACAAATATGGACATTAGCCTGGGTCGAAATTCAAATTCCAGTTCCCTTTTGATTTTTGGAAGCCTTTTGAGTCCTTTAATGACTGTGCTAAATTTCAGCTCGATTGGTGAAACTATATTTTTGCGTTCGAGGTTTTAATTTCACATAGGATTTTATATGGGAAAACTTACTTTTATGTAGAATAATCTGGCGAGGTGACCCGTTGCCATCTAAAAATAAGTAAACCAAATTTTCCTCTTGGAAATATTTCAAGGAAATATCGGCTTCTCTCCAAGCCGAGTGAACGCCCCACAACAACGTGGTTGCTTCGCGCCAACAGCAGCAGGCTACAGGCCATGCTGCAGGTGGCAGTGTTGTTAGGAAAAACAGTTCAATGAGCCGTTCGTTTGGATTGTAATCAGTTTTAGCTCAATAACTTTTTCCACAATCGTCGGATCGCTTTGCGATCTTCGAAAAAAGTTTCCTTGAAATATTTCCAAGAAGAAAATTTGGTTAACTTATTTTTAGATGGCAACGGGTCACCTCGCCAGATTATTCTACATAAAAGTAAGTTTTCCCATATAAAATCCTATGTAAAATTAAAACCTCGAACGCAAATATATAGTTTCACCGATCGAGCTGAAATTTAGCACAGTTATTATAGGACCCAGAAGGCTTCCAAAAATCAATAGGGAGCGAATTTTTTTTTCTTCCATATGTTCGTGTCCCAGGCTAATGGGCATGCACAGGAGCAAGTGCGTGAGAGTTGAGGAAACTGCAAAACATGTGTTCTTAGCATGTCCTCGCTTCGACGGCGCGAGATCTGGCATGATTGCCGTAAGCTGTCACGACACGACTCCGGATAATTTGGTCCAGATAATGTGTCAAGACCGGGGCATCTGGGACGCGGTATGCGTAACAGCCTCTTAGGTCGTCCTTGATCGCCAACAAAAATGGCGAAACGACCAATGGTATTTAGGTCGATACCAGTAAGATCCCAATTACCACAAAAGTTCAACTCAGTGGACGCAGTGGTTCTACGCCCAACAAAAAAAAAAGATCCCAATTACGGAAACTGTCTGATTTTCGAAATCTTTCCCACCTCAACTTCGGTACCACGACTTCGGGCTGGCACCTATGTCGTCTGCCTAAGTACTGTCGGGTGACACTTACAGGAAATGGCGAGCTTTCATGCGGCATAGTCTGTCTCCGTCGAACTAAAACCCTGCCAGGCCTTCAGTACGTTCCACTCTCCACGGACCGGCTGTGTCTATCGGGCGGGAGTAGGCTCAGATGCCCATAGCTGATTTGCGCCGATCCGGCTCGGAACGCGGTTTCGCCATGGCACCCCGGCTCGCCTTCAAGCTTGCATAGATAACCATGGGATCGCTATGGCGACTATTTCACGTGGGTCTGGATAGCGGCTGAAGGGGAAGCCAACAGGATGGAGCTGCAAGCTCCACATGAAACATTACATCAAGAGGAGATGAGGTCTAGTCAGGAAGGCGGGATCCGGCGCTTGATACGCTTCCAAAAGTGTTGGTAGTCGCAGAACAGCTCGATGCTATAATCGACTTTACTTCGACTCGAAACATAGATGGTGGCAACTTCGTAGGTCAGTTCAGGCTGCATGCCGCGAGAGGGACGAACTGGAAGACAAACTGTCGTACATTTTGCTGAATTATAGGGGATCGTTGCAAAATAAGCCCTGTATCTTAACTCAGAGTTGAGTGCGGTAGCTGATTTCGGCACCAGTAAATTTCTGAGAGTTTTTCCATTAAGAATCAGTCATTTACGCTGAACTTTCTCAATGCCTTCAATTCATTGTAGGTTTGGGTCCATTTTTTGGTTCCTAAATCGGTCGACTACGATGGGCTGGGCATGTCGTAAGAATGTCGGACAACAGCCGTGTGAAAATGGTTCTCGAAAACGAACCGACAGGTACAAGAAGAAGAGGCGCGCAACGAGCAAGCTGGTCCGCAGACAGCGAGGCTGGCGAGGTACAGCCATGGACCGATTACAATGGTCTTCTGTGTACAGCAGAGGGCACACCGGCCTTAGTCTGATTGGTAAGGTAAGGTAAGGTAAGTTGGGTCAATTTTTGCCCACTTGGCAGTGGAAGAAACCGATATCCCAAAAACCACTGTGATTCAGGCTGTTTGAATTCATAAGAATGCCATTCGGATTGTGCATCTCAGACATTGATACGCTTGATGCAAAAGACTTTTGACGATCTCGATTTCGTTATTATTTATTTTTGCTGACGACATTTGGATTGCTTCAGCTAACCAAGAGCAATACACCGTGAACACATTCGCTGTGTGCTGGAACGACAAAACAGAAACGGACTGTTCACCAACTCCGCGAAAAACCGTTTTGCACATCGTAAAGTGGAGTTCCTCGGGTATTTCGTGAATCAAGACGGATTACACCCTTTACCTGCCCGAGAACAAGCGTTGCAGGAGTTTAAGGCACCAGGGACTGCAAAGAACTTCGGCGTTTCATTGCCCTGATCAATGGCTACAAAGGATTTCTTGCAAAGGCTCTTCGGAGGCTGATATCTGGGAACCGTAAGAACGACACAAGGAAAGTCGAATGGAGTGACTACGCAAGAACAGCTTCCGAGAACTGCAAACAGAGCATACCGACCCAACAAAACAATTAAGCTTAATGGTGGATGCATCCAGCACATCCATTTTTTTCCAGGCCTCTATGAAGTTGAGGCCAGAGTCTTCGAGTGCCTTGCAAGCATTGAGTGCTGGCTCGAAGTTTTTCAAGCCCTTCTGCAGGAATATGTATTTCTCTGCGTCTTCTGAGGTTGTCGAGATCTGTTTCTCGAACCTTCCTTTGAAGGAAAGCCATTCTGTTGGCGATCTTGAGAATTTAGGCAACTCGATTCTCGGCAAATGGGTAGATTTGCCCTGACATTGTGTGGTCAAGCAAGTTTGCATTGGGTGTTTTCTGCAGGTTTTCTGCCAATTTTGTGAGCCGTATCAATTCCGCCTTTAATGATACGTAGGTCCCCATTAAGGGACCTCTTATGGCACTGGCGCCTCTGAGGCTCTCCAGCTTCATTAGTACGGTGGTGGCCTGCTTCCATATCTCGTTTAGCACTTGATGCCGTGCTTCTAGCTCTGATGAGGATGGCAGGTTATCTTCTGGGACTACCATATTTCGATATTTCGTTAATCGTCCCTTCGATGGCGGTTAGTTGTCTGACCCACCCGGGGGTCGGATCTTCTTCGTTATCACTCATGTTGATTGATAAAATGTAGGTTAAAAGGAACGGAATAACTTTTTGTTATAATTGAATCCACTCCTTCCAACTTCCGGGGCGTGTAGTGGTAACTTCCGGGTCCGAAAGTTGGTCTTGGTTGGACTGCTTCGACGAATTTCAACACTTTGTCGGCTTAGAGCTTCCTGAATCTCCGTTTTCTTCCTTTCACTGCCACTTCTTGTTTGTTCATTGGCGCCCAATTGGATTTTTTCCCCCAGACATTTTCGGAAGCTCAAGGCAAGTACTCGGCGTTTGGACGAGTACTGACTGGCAATGAAACTGGCCGTTCTGTACTTCAGATACTTGGTTGAAGGAAGAGTATTCACCATCTTTATCGACCTTCGGCCTCTAACGCATGCATTGGGATTCTCTAGCCACAACAATCTACCGCATGAAGAACGATACCTCGGCTACAGTTCTCAATTCACATCCGGTATCCAGCATGTAAATGGTATTAGTAACGAAGTGGCAGATGCACTTTCTCGCGTAGCTGCCATTTCGTTCCCATGCTCGTTGAATTCAATCCTGTGTTCGCTGTTAGCGATCCAAAATGCATCGACATACATCCTCGCCACAGCAGAACTTTAATATTCACAAGACTTTGTTTCAACATGTGCACCTCGATCTTGTTGGACATCGTCATATGGTAAACGTTACCTTCTAACAATGATCGATAGATTCTCCAGATGCCATAAGCGGTGCCGTTGTCGAACATGACAGCAGAACCAGTTGTTCATGGGTTCTCCTAAACAATTGGATCAAGAGTGTTCGTTCAAAATGATTTCACATGTTGTGCCTAGTGTTTTCATTCGTGTCAACTACGTCAAACGTATTATACTATAATAGTTATCTTTTAGACGAAGAACGTACGATGTCAGAGTCAGTCTTATATTTGTCATCACGTCGGATCAAAAATCGACAATGCATTTTATTTCAATCGTTTTTGTTCGTCCACCGTTCTGAGATCCCAGCAGGTTCAAATCCCAAAACAGTTAAAAAAATACTAAAGTTCCAACTTCAAGATCTGCTCTCTTAAATTCGGCCTAATGACCCATTTGACGAAACGGCTTTAAGCCTACTGGCCAATTCATACTAATTTCCCTA
>JASCZW010020330.1:0-12423 GCA_034211315.2 Aedes japonicus | reverse complement strand
TCACCAAATGATTTCCATCACTGATTACCATATAAATATTAAAGTTTATTTAACGATTTCGATGTTACAGTTAGGGTAGGGCAAAGTAGAATTAAGTCAAAGAATGTAATGAAGTCGAGCACTCGAGATTGAACAAGTTTGTATGCCGCAAACGATATATGCCTATCTGTCAAAGGATAGACTTTTTCTAGTGGCACTTTGGAATTTGCTTGCGTCTACTAACGATAGTTTTAAAATGTGTTTCAGTTTTAACTTTTTAATGTAAACGTAGGAGTACGTCTTTGTTTTCTATACTGGTGTACAATTGAAAAAACAAACACAATGCGACCGTCACGAAAAGTGGTCAGGTTTTGAGCGTTATTTTCTCAGTCGTTTCTTCAAATATTTTCAAAATGTTTGCCCCAATCAAACGGAAATATTTCTACGCGTCGATTCCAATATTGAAAACTATTGATTTTCAACACTAAACTATTGAAAAGAACGCAAATATTTTAAGGTTATGCCTTATACTTTAGTTTTGCAGATTAGATTTACTAAATGCCAAGTGTTTTCCTATCACAGACTTTATATGTAAGTAAGGGATATCTCATACGCAGTAGTAAATGACATAAAAAAGGTACACTTCCGAAAAAAATGCTTCATTCGCTCGGCAGCCTTCAGGTTGGCGCTGTTCAGGTCGGCAATGAGCACATTTTGAATTGGCAGCTGACGGTGACAAGTACTCTGGAAGGTGCGCTGGTGAGCAATCATTGACCAGGTGGCTGATGGCTCCATCGCCTCCGGCAAGGCAACTTTTGGTTATGCAGTCGATTAACCAAGCTACAGATACAAATTTTGTGCATTTAAATTATAAATATCGATGGTCAACTTGAAACATAAGAATTATTTGAAGTTAATAGAAAGCTTGTTTCGAACGAATATAACAATTGAAACACAAACAAATGAATATAATTCAAGGCATGTTAATTTCAACAATATAAACAACGGGTAGGCGAAATTGAGCGTTTACTTCCCTCTCCAGAACGTGAGGCGGTAGCAAAGTTTCGACGTTTCGGTAGGTTATTTGCTCGATTCCAGTAGTGAAACTCTAAGTAAACGCTTGAACTTGGAACCTTTTAGAATTGAAGCCAAATCCAATAAATAGAATAATTTTAGAACGCAGAAAGTAAAATCCAAATATTATTTTAAAAAAATAATTCTTGTATCCAACATTTGTAAGTTTATTGTCATCATTAATAGTTATGTTTCAAATAAACAAAACATGATTTTTGTTTCGAACATCGATGTGACTTGGTTTTAACATAGAGTATTATTAAAATAAAGCAAGTTTAAGTGTGCGGCAGGATAAAATAAGTTTATACTTGGATTTTCTTGGAATATGTTAGTTATTTTTTCTGCGTGCGCGGAAACAAATTTCGTTCATTTAAATTTAAATATCGATATTTAAATTCTTAAAATAAGAATTATTTAAAGTAAATTGAAAGTATGTTTCCAATAACAATGTTTGAATCAAATTTAAGGAATCTTCATTTTAAGAATAGAAACATCAGATATGCAATATTAACTGTGTACCTGCTTCCCACTCCATAACGAGAGAAAGTTTCGACACTTCTGGAGTGGCGCTTGAAAATATGAGCCAATCTTCGCATTTATCGCTCAGACAATTCATTTGATTCTATGGAAAATCCATGAGCGAACCCCTTGATATACAACCTGTTTGAATTCAAACAAATTTATATTCCAGATATGTACAGGGTTATAAGGAGAAATCTGAAAATAAATCCACGCCAAATCCACGCAAATTCAAAATCAACTCCACGCCAAATTCACGCCAATTCCGAGCCAAATCCGCCTTAAATCCCCGTCCTAAAATCAAATCCACACACGAACTTTCGAAAATTTGCTAAGCATCAAATATATAGAACCTATTTCAAACACGAGGTAGAAAATAAGCACGCATCGCCAATTTTTGGCAGTATGATGCAAAGAACTTCTAGGAAAGATGTTTCTGGATTATTGAATCTCATTGATCTATTTCATTTTTCATCTAGTTAAATCTATCTTCTTTAGCATTCCTTCTCAATCCGACTACTTCTTTTGCTTTTTGATATGGTTCCTTACTTGCTTATTTTATTTTCCGTGTTTTTCTGAGCCTCCACTATAAAATAAGTATCAACATTTTTCTTTTGCTTCGGCTTGGATTCGTAAGATTGCCTCCCATAGCAAAGTAAAATAACAAACTGATATCAAATAAGTAACAAGTTTTGTTATCTCAGAAATCATTTTGAACTCATCTGTTATCGCATAACAAATTTTGTTACCATCTGTTATCACTTTTTGTAGACGATTTTTGCGAACGTTATTGAATTCTACCAGCATGCTGACGAATGCTGAACATTATCAGCATGTGATGGATATGAAGTTGAGCTTCTCACCAGAAGTACTACTTCAGTTATTAGCGTATGAATTTGATATCAAGTTGATAACATAATTTGAAATTATCTCTAGAAATTAGTTCATATCACAAAATTTGTTATCAAAATGAACTCCATGATAATGAAACGAGTTGATATTGTGATATCAAACGAATATTGATTTGTTATCACTTTTGTTATTTTGGCTGTTTATTCAGCCTAAATGATAGAATATTCAGTGATCAAACACTGATAATATGATATTAGAACTTGTTATCAATTTGGTACAAACCTTTGCTCGGGTCGTAAATTTGGCCTTCAAGATCAAGGCCTTTGAAACAACAAATCTGGTTGTATTAATCTCAAAAAAAAAGGATGCCAATCAAAACATTTTTACGATTATTGGAATACTATTCACTGAGCCTTGTTCGGTTTACCGGCATCAAATGCTTAGATAGTGAACATTTTCTTTCGACCTCTGCATTAGAATAAGCTACGCAAGTTACAATGTTAAGCGATGGTCTCATTTCAGAGAATGGTTCACTCATTTTGTTAATTTATATAACTCTTTTGATATATCAATCAAAAATGGTGTTGAATGAATCCATGCAAAATCCTCGCCAGAACAAATAGCAAAATCGCAAAAATCGCAAAATCCGTGGAATTCGCAAAAACTGCACTGCCGTAACAACCCTGGCTGCACAAGATTTAAATAATACTAGGAATATTTAAAACAAACACAAAGCAATAGTTATAAATCAACAGATTTATATTTGTTTCAAACACCCATTCTAAACAAAAATGTGTTTAAAACAAACGTCACATGATTTTTATTTTAAAGATCTATGTTACATGGTTTTAAACGCGGAATATTTTTGAAATGAAGCATGTTTACCTTTGTGGCCAGAATGAACAACGCATGTGTTTAAAGTTACCTTGTTTTGACGGTACTTTGTTCTGCGTGCACTTGTATTTCAATTATCTGCTAACAACTGTTGCAAATGTGAGCTTGCATTCTGGCTAATGAATTTCCGCACAGTAAAGATACGACAGGACCAAATATAATTGATCAAACATGGACCATTTAAAATCCGTCCTTTTTAGGCCGATCGATTTGATTTTCCTACACAGAAAAAAAAGCGTCCACGAAAATGAAAACGGACCGTGAACTTGTTCACGTTTTCTGGATTTTTCCCTTTAAATGCTATTTAGTTCATGATTACGTGATTCAGTTCACGGTGTATTTTTGCTTGTTCTCGAATTCATTGTTGAATTTTTGTTTTGGATTGGAATATAAAATCTAACATACCGTTCCAAATTTAAAAAGTTCCAGCTTTCCGTTTGCCGCATGCCCTCAATCTTTTGTCCATTTGCAAACACAGCTCGGAAATGTAAACGGTCTCTATATCATTCCAGTGTGCAAATATACAGCAAACTATTGCCAAGAGCGGCATGCCAAATAGATTTTTTTGCAAATGGCGACCATCACGAACTATTGAAACAAATGATTATAACATTCATTACGCATTTCGTAATGACGTCACCTACGTCACTTTTTCATACAACGTCATTGAGCGATCGAATCGTTTTACTAATACGCTCGTTGAAGTGTTTAAAAAAAAGTGAAGTTGTAGAACTAGCCAAGAGTTACAATTTGATCATGCACTTTATTCAGAATTTAGGTTTCTGGAACAAATCATCGGTGAATTAATCCAACAGAGTTTACAGCACTGGACATTATTTACAATTTGGTAGAAGTGTAATTATTGTGGAGTTATTCTATTTTTTCGTGCTAAATAAACTGGCAACCTGTTGCAAAAACTACTACACTGAAATTATTAAAATCTATGATTCTCCTCAAGAGTTTTCGAACCACCATAAGAGCGACTACCCTAGATCGATCACCATGGTCCAATTCTCCCCGTCACGTTCTACCCTTCTTCGCGTCGTACGCCAACCGTTGACGTTTTCCTCCTACTTGCGATGTAACTTTCACCAATGGAAAAACTTTTCCCGTCAGACCACATTCCGTGTGCAGAGAGTAGATCCATTCAAGCTCGCAGTCCGCTATTTGCCTCCGCCACACGAAATTGAATGATGTTCAATCTGTCATCTTCATCGTCGTCGTCGTTTCCATTCTCGCCATCCTCGAACGCAATGACGTTGGAAAGTGGTTTTCAATGGCGAAAAGTTGCGGAATTAAGTGCCTGTGATTGGTGTGTGATTTTTCTCTCTTTCTCGAAGTTTGACGTCACACGGTACAAGAAGTATCATTCTCCGTAACTATCGATTCTCCGCGTTGTGTTCCTTTCAGCTTTCGTTGGGGTAGGTGGTGCATGCGAGCATAAATCAACCATTTTTCCCGGGAAGGAGGAGACCGTAGTAGGAACAATTGGTGAAACCACCCGACCACAATTTCCAATATGTCAATATTGAAGCACGCTGTTTTACATCCAAGCGGGAGGAGAGTAAACAGAAGCGGTTTTCAATTGCCCGAAGTTCCAGGAATGCAAAAGGGGTTGAAGGAAGCGAACATATTTGTATTTTCGTTAGATTCAGCTTGACCTACTCCTATTGGGAAAGGATGGCTTCGGGGGAGGAAAATATTATTTCAAATAAATCTCGAATTCGGATTAAGCTTGTGCAGCGAATTCTCCGACTCCTTTCCGGTTTAAGAACGAATCTGGTGGGCGTGGGCGTGGGTGTGTGTGGTTAACATAAGAGAAGAGAAGGCTAAGATTTATACCGTATTTATGAAAAGCAACACCGGATGTAGAGGGATCAACTTTCGACATGCATATAAACACACGCTGCGTGGAACGTGGAGTCTGAGGAGTCGACGAGCCAAGGTGAAAAGAACCATAAAAGCTGAAAGTTTCTGGTTTCCCGGACCAAGCAGCCGGTTTCCGTTTCTTGTTCTCGAAGGAAATGAGGTCGCAGGGTTTTGTGCACAAACCAAAATGAATTCTCAACATTTGCCGTTCCTCCCATGCTAGCTGTTATGAGGCGCTTCTTGCTTTCTGGTAAATATTTAAAGTTTTCTGATTCATTCCTTGATGAAAATCTACGCGCGTTATGTTTTTGGGACGGGGCACGGGGGAAGAAAACTTGACTCCGAAATTAAACTACTTTTCTGGGACTCTTGGCAGAAATAAGCTGAGAACATCAAAGGTGGACCGAACTTCACCGGGTTGATGTAAGCTGGTAATTTTTACTTCGAAGGAACACATTTGAGTACATCTGCCACGTGGGTCGTTGGTTTGTATGTGTATGGAATAACGGGCGAAGGCTGGCTGTTTTCATACTAGAGATACTATCCACTGATTGCCAATGCTTTTTTGAAAAAAAATTGGAACTATTTCGTCATGGAAGAAGAAGATAATTACCTACTTATGTTAGGCTATTTTATCAATACATTAGCAAAGTGAAGGGATCCCGAGCAAACGATAATACCAAGTTAATACCAAGTTATCAAAGTTAATTAACAGAATATGTTATTATTGAGGCTGAATTAACAGCCATAATAACAAAAGAGATAACAAAAAAATACTACTTAGATATCATAACATCAATCGATTTTGTTATCAATGAGATAATCTTTATAACAAATTCTGTGATGTCAGCAAAATTATTGCAACAGTTTCAAATTTGGTTATCAACTTGATATCTTATTCTCACTCTCATAACTGAAATAATGTTGTTTGGTAAAAATCATAATTTGTTATTAAAACATCCGGATAACATTTACAGTTAAGCATGCAACTAGTAAACTTTTTCACAAACAGTATTTTGAAAGTGATAACATGTGATAACAAAATTTGTTTAGTGATAACAGCTGAAATCAAAATGATATTTGGGATAACAGAACTTGTTACTTACATGGTTTCAGTTTGTTATTTTCGTTTGCTAAGGGTGCGACGTGAAAAAATAAACCATCAACACACTTCGTGAGTGATCCCAATAGCATCCTTACTGTTGGTTTAAATTAGTTTCTTTTCCGTTTTAGTTTAGTAACTAGTTCCAACGTTCAATATTCTAATGTGCATAAGTGGTCATAAATGGATCAAACGTGTATTTATCTTGCTGGATTCTCACTTCTCCTCACATCTTCATTAGTTGAAGAATCTGTGTCTATGTCTGTTGAAGTCTGTGTGTTTGTCAGCGACGCTGCAAAGTAACGCGTGTTTCTTAGCAACCATTGGACTGATTTGCACGAAACAAACGCCAAACTATTGAATTTGTGTTGAATCGAACAACCGACTCCGGACAGATCTCAGGAATGCTTTCCGGTGAATATTCGTCGTTTATGTGCAATTGGAATTGTAATCACGTTGAACCCATGATACGGTACTTTAATTCAAATAAGAATCCGAAATCAATAGTAGACGTATTGATATCTTGTCTGTTTTGTAATTATGTGACATTCAGCTTGAGGCTGATTCGTTCTGGACTTTACACATCGAATCCATCAGCAAATCTACATATCAAAATATACGAACGACTTTACTTCTATTCGGAATTATTGATTGATATCGACTTGATGCGAGACCGACTGGAGTGAGAGAAAAACTTGCTTACAACTGAACCAACGGCGCCATCAGGAATTTTGACTATCCAGGACCAAATTGGACACACCTAGGCGTTTTCCGGGTACCCAAGGGAAGTGGCCGATGTCTGCTATGTAAGATGTATGACATATACTACCGACAGCAGTGGGCTTTTTTCTCTGTTAGACTTGATCAAGCTTAAATAACCAATGAATCATGCCATTGTATGAAGGGACCAGAAAAGGATTGCACAGTGGGCAAGATCTGATGAAAACGAAGGAAAACATCTGTAACTTTTGACGCTTTCAAGCGCGGCTTGTAAACAATGCCGTTTCCGCTTGAAAATTGTCCGCGAAATCGAATGGAACTTGTTTTAATCACCGCACGGATATGGCTGTGGAGTTATAGAGCTTATTTTACCCCACTTCCCCTTAAATTCTTGAATAATTTATAGACATCTTTGCACGGAGAGGCTCAAGATCAACAAAATAGTGCTAGTACCATATGAAGTTTCCTGAAGAATCAAATAAAAACTGTTTCAACTACGACAAGGCTCTGTGAACGAAGATATGGCTAGTTTTACCCCACTTCACCTTGTATTCTTGAATAATTTATAGATATCTTTGCTCGGAGTGGCTCAAGATCAACCAAATAAGGCTTATCCTATGTTAAAATTCCTGAAGAATCGAATAGAAGTTATTTCATCTACCTCACGGCTCTATGAACAAAGATATGGCTGATTTTACCCCACTTCGCCTTATATTATTGAATAATTTTTAGATATCTTTACTCGGAGTCGCTAAAAAACAACAAAATAGGACTAGTCCTGTTTGAAATTTCCTGGTAAATCAAATAGAGGTTGTTCCAACCACCGTACGGCTCTGTGAACAAAGATATCGCTGATTTCACCCCAGTTTAACCCATATAGCTGAATAATTCATCCCAAAAATATAAGAGTAAGTGTGATCAAATCAGCTAAGTCTTTGTTCACAAAGCCGTGTAGCCCTATTTTGTTGACCTTGAGTGACTCCGAGAAAAGATATCTATAAATTATGCAATAAAATAAGGGAAAGTGGGGTAAAATCAGCCATATCTTCGTTCACAGAGCCGTGCGGTAGATAAAATAACTTCTATTCGGTTCTCCAACAAAATTTACATAGGACTACTTCTACTCGGTTGATCTTAAGCCACTCCGAGCAAAGATATCTATAAAAAATTCAAGAATATAAGGAGAAGTGGGGTAAAACCAATCATATCTTCGTTCACAGAGCCGTTCGGTGAATGAAACAGCTTGTATTCGATTCTCGGAAATTTCACATGGGCCTAGCACTATTTTGTTGATCTTGAGCTTCTCCGTGCAAAGTTGTCTATAAATTATTCAAGAATATAAGGGGAAGTGGGGTAAAATAAGTTCTATAACTCCACAACCATATCCATGCGGTGATTGAAGCCAGTTACATTCGATTCCGCAGACAATTTCCAAACGGAATTGGCCTTGTTTTCAAGCCGCGCTTAAAAGCGACAAAAGTTATAGATTTTTTCCTTAGTTTTCATCAGTTCTTGCCCACTGTGGATTGGGTGGATCGATAGGCAACATCTTTTATACGTTTCCACAGGAAGACAAAGAATCTCCTTAAAACAACAATTGATTGAACAATTGATCAAAAAAGCGATCTTTCTAGCATGAGGATGCCCCAATGGACGGGGAGAAGACCCAACGTCTATTCACAAACTGTTAGCAATGGTAAATTGGTATTCCCAATCTCCTCATCCAAAGTGCTTCAACCGGGTGCCCTGATGGTCCCTCCCACTTCCCTGTATTAGCATTAAATGTTTATATAATATTGTTTACATTTATATACGTAATAAACATTTGTTATATTAGCATGTATTCGTATTATGTTTTGTTAACGTGGTTCGGATCTTTTCATTCTTATAGAAGCAAAATGTCGCGGATTGAACTTGAACTACTAAAGAACAGTCTGCACTGAAAAGGATGTAACGTACAATTAAGTTATCAAAAACGTTCAAGGGCATCCAACAAGTGTAAAACTATGATTGATAAGTACGTTGACTAGTAGCCCAAGCAAAGGATGATACCAAATTGATAACAAATTCTAACACCAAATTATCATTGTTTGATCACTAAATATGTTATCCTTGAGGCTGAATAAACAGCCAAAATAAGAGAATGAATAACAAAAATATATTCGTTATTTTATTATCACTGCGAATATTTTGAAAGCAAATTTATTGAAATAGTTTCAAATTATGTTATAAATATGAAATCAAATTCCTACGCTTACACCTGAAAAACATCTTTTGAAAAAAAGCATCACTTCTTGTTCAAATATGCTCGTAAGATGTATAGTTTGACATAACTAGTAACGTGCGTCAAAAATTTTATTGAAAACAATAACATATGATAACATAATTCTCGGTTTTTTTTTTCGTTAGGGCGAGTCTAACATTGAGAGAGACTCTCTTTGATAACTTTCTCTTTCATTCATATTCCAATCGCTTTTACGTTTTTCTAGGATAATAAAACTAGTTACCTATATATTACCAGCTCTGTATTTTACTTTGCTAGGGAAACCCTGCACAATCTACCTAGAATTGGAAAAGTACGCGGTTCCATCAATCCCGAATTGGGTGAAAAACTCGTCGTTTATATTCAGAAGAACAAATCATTACAAGAAATACATGACTAGCATTATTTGAAGACAAACAACAAGCAGAAAGTAACAGAACAATCTCCGGAACAGAAGTTTCATGCCAAATGAGTGCCCGAAAGCTGTATAGCCGTCTTTTGAACAAGTTCTCCCAGAATGTTTAAATGGACGACAAAACATACATGAAAGAGGATTTTAGAACACTGCCGAGTGATCAATTCTACATCCAATTTGGGAAGAGTGTCCCACGACTATTGCTATGGAAAAATCTGATGAGAAGTTGCTAGTTCGGAACCAAATTGCACATGTGCCTAGCGACCTTCCATTATCAATTTTCCAAAAGAAGAAAATAAATGCTGAAATTTATCAGAACAAGTGCTTCCACTCTCTTCTGGTCGGATTAAACCTCTGCTCATTATGCTAGATGAACATTACAGTGATTTTCTGATAATAGCGTTGATTTCGTTCAAGAAGATATTAACCCACCAAACTGTCCCCAACTCCAACTGCGATCGAACGCTTCTGGGCAATCGTAGAGCGGAACCTCAAAAAGACAGGTGCAGTGGCCGACAAAATGTCAGACTTCAAGAAAAACTGGCTAGCAACGTCCAGGAAGAGCGCAAAAACCACTGTGCAGAACTTTATGGACGGTATTATGACTAAAGTACACCCATATTATCGAAATCAGCTATCTGACTAAGGTTTTAGTTTGAGTAATATTTAAACATGTTGAGCTGTAATAAAATACTTTGCTATGAAATTTTTTTTTTCATTTCAACTACTTTCCGATACAGTCTTTAGTCGGAATTCGATGTCATTTTGGGTTTCAAAATGACAGTAATATGTTCTAAAAGGTGGGACAAATGTTAAATAATTTGGCTATTTACCGCACACGGGACAATGCGTAAGAGCTGTAAATTAAAGTTTGAGCTCATTTTGATATCCAAGATAGCCACCATTTTGAAAAAAATGTTAAATTTGCAACAAAATGAGCATTAACAAATGGGGATTGAGTGAAGATTCCAGTAACCGACGCCATTTGGCATTAGAAAATGATTTTACGTAAACGCACAATAGATATATTTGAATATTAGTAACGATTTGAACCAACAGTAAGAATGCAATTGAAAATTACAAAGTTTAATGGAGGTTTTCCATTGCGAAATTTTAAGTAACGCTTGAGAATCGATTGGGTTCCATTCAACCGCTTCAGACCTAAGGGGTCATAAACCACAAAAATGCAATGGCTGTATAAAATCACAGATTGAACAAAAGTGTTCTTGGCAATTTTGTTCTACATCAATTCTTCTATCTGAGAACCATTAAACATATGAGTTTAAGGCCTGATAGGCGATCTAGGACACCCTGAATATGACGAAGTTCATAAATAATGCTATATTAATACTATAAAGCGTTGTTTTCGAATATGGTACGTATGCATACGTATTATTATTCTCTCGTTGATAAACGTTAAACATTTCTGTATCTTACTGGGATGTTCTGGGTTATCCAAAATGTACTGGAGTTCAGTACTTCAGATCTACAGTTGTAACAGTAGGTTTAAGGGCTATATAAGGATAAGATATATGTCCAAACATACTAAATGAAACTTTTGGAAGGTCAACAGTCATTATTAGACTATTCTGTGATGTTGTAGGTCTTCCAAACTGTCCTCGAGTTATTTTATTTATATATTTTTTATATTCGTTTATTTTCCGTCGGCCTATTTCCTCACAACGTGGTGACAACCACCGACGCCAGGAAAACGCTTCCAACACTTGGACCCTACCAAACTGTACTTAAGTTCAAAACATAAGATCTACATTTGTAAAAGTAGTTTTCCGGGCTACACAAGGTGACGATATGTGTTCACACACATTCAAAGAATCTTCTGGAAAGTCAACAGCCATTATTTTATAACTTTGCGATCCTCTAGGTAATCTAAATTGCCTCCGAGTTTAAAACTTGAAATCTACGGTTGTAACAGTAGCTTTTTCTGACCATACAAAGGTACGTCACATATTCAAGCATATACACTGAATATTTCCGAACGTAAAAATACACGACAAGATAATCTTGGTATGGACTAAGTCATCCAAACTGTCCTGGAATTCAGAACTTAAGATTTCCAGTTGTAACAGTAACTTTTAGGCAACACAAAGTTACACTAAATATTCAAACATATTCGATTAATATTCTCAATAGTCAAAAAACATGATTAAATAATAAGACATGTTCAAGGTCATCCAAACTATCCTTGAGATCAGAACATAAGACCTACAGTTGTGAGAAAAGCTTTCTGGGCTATGCAAAGCTAAATTGAAACACATTCATTCAAAATCTTGAAAAAACAACAGACATGTTGAGATGATCTTCGAATGTTCAAGGTTATCCAAACTGTCCTGGAGTTCGAAACTTAAAATATAGAGCTGGAGCTGTAACTTTCCGGACTAAACACAGTAACAATTTGTACCCCCATAGCATATCCCTCGATTATGTCTTAGCGTCTGTTCATCGTTCATTCATTGAATATGAGTGAATTCATATCGTAACTTTGTACTGCGGATAAAGCCATTTGCAAGAATGCTGTTGTGGCTGCTCACAAAACGTGATGGTGGTTTTTCATTAAGGAGACATGGTAAATTTTAATAGAAGCTTGAGAATCGATTAAGCATAACATAAATCAGGTTACACAATATCGTAGGTGGTACAAGCTCTGAACTGTTGTTAAGAGGGAGACGCACCTTCAACGCACCTCTTAAATAAAGGATGTGTCGCCTTCCAACAGTC
>JASCZW010020329.1:0-12375 GCA_034211315.2 Aedes japonicus | reverse complement strand
AACTCAACGCGAGAAACAATTGAATTAGTCTTAAATGCACGTACGATCAACAAATTTGAGTGTTATGGTTGTATGTCTGTGATAAAACTATCGAGTTTAATTATGATATTAAATGCGTTAACAAATAAAGACAGGTTGTAATTTTCCCAAGTAACCATCAAGCACTAAAAGTAGCATTATGTCAGCATTATATCTGCATATAAAGCAGCACTTAAATGTCTTGAAGCTCTATATTCAGATATAATGCTAATATAATGCTAAGAAAGGCGAAATAACGTGCTCATATAGTGCAGAAGAGACAGCTCGTAAATAGCATTAGTAGTGCTATATTAATGCACCTCAACATAACTGTCAGTTTTAATAGCCCGTTTTTGGTACTACTGATGCTATTATGCTGCATTTAGCAACTGTCTATTTCCGATTAATTTTAAGAAATGTGTTTTCTTTTTGATTCTTCTTATTGATGGTATTAGCAAAATAAAGGACGATAATGCTTGCAATAATGAGCTATAAATAAACCACTTAATGAAAATTTATATTATTAGTAATGAACGAGTCAAGGTGGTGCATTCGATCATGCCTTGACCTACCCCGCATGGGGATGCTTGGTAAAAGTTTGTGTTGCCTGTTTTGAAATACTACCTCACAATGCCCTCCGCTCAATTTCAAAAACTACTTCTATTCAATTTTCACCGCCTGCCGTGAGCTAACGGAACTATCAATCCTTTCTCTTAACAACTTTGTTCTAGCAAATAATTGCTGTCTACTCCTAGAGCCTTATGGTGATGAGAAATTATTTCCTTCTCAAAAACATCATTATTTTCTATGTTTACGTCAAACTTTGTTCATATAAAATTTGAAAAAAAGAAAAATGATCGCCAAAATATATTGTAATCTTATATCAAAATTAAACTATAGTTCACTTGAAAAAAATCTGAATTTTATTTTATACCGATAAATACCGATATGTTTTAATAAGCAATACCGATATTGTATAAATCCACCTTTCAACGCTGGCGCAGCGTAGCAGAGTGCAGTGTTATCAGCAACTGTTTACGTGAGTGTGCTGGACTGATTAATGAAGTAACAAATGCCGCGTCTTACTATAAGAAGAAAAGCGGCTTTTTGAGTGAACGGGCTCAAAAAGTGATAAGAAGTGCTGTTGATCCCTTATTCACCGTCAACTGATGCTGACTTTCATCGAAAAATAAGTTCCGGAGAAGAATCTGTCGGCAAATCTTCCGACTTTACAAATGACGTTCCTATAATTGGCCCAAAAGATACTGGTTTTGAAAATCCCGGTCATACTTCCGAATCCGATGGTGAGTGTGTTTTTGATTTGCTTTGCAATTGCTTGTTGATTTGTTTTTTGTTTGGAAAGAAAAGGTAAACAGCCTTCATTCCCTTCCTTTTCCTTGGAAGCACGAGCCAGGGGTAGGGGAGTCTGGGTTGACTTGATCCCCCTTTTTCGTTATGGATATATCTCTGCGGAAAAAACGAAACTTGATGCGATTTTTTCACAGGCTCATAGTTCCATATTAACCCTCGTGTGTTCGACAAAAAAAAACACCTTTAAGTGTTCGACAGGGTACACGGGTACCCACCAAATTCAAATGATTGTAACTCTGGCAATTATTGACCGATTTCAATTTTGCAAGCACTGTTGGATGCAGAATCTCATTCGCTTTATGAAAATTATACGCAATATCTATTTGAGTGCATCTGGTTTCCGAGAATCCAGGTTACTGGGGCTGTGGTTCTGTAAGGAGACACTATTTGGGAATATCACTTGAATTTCCTGGAATGGATGTCACAATCTTTCGAATACCGCCATAAAATAGTTTCAGTTGACTTCAAATATTCATAGTCTTCAGCAGTGAAACTTTGACGCAATTTTGGTCAAATGTTTAAAAAATTATTAGGGATCTTGAAAATAATTAAAAAACGTCCAAGGTTCTCAAACTAAACATATTCTTCTTATCTTTTTTATCTCGCTTCGCAATCTGAAGCAAATTTCACCATAATCATACCCTGTATAAGGACGAATCGTTATAGGAAATCGACTATACATTATCTGTTCTAGGTTTAAAAACGTGAGTAAAAGCTCGACTTGTTATTCTGGATACCAATATTATTTGAAGTGATTTTTAATGAATTGTAGGAACCAACATTGAAGAGCAAGTACTATTATTTTGAACATACGTGCCGAAAAAAGTGACACATGATGAGATTCATATTAGAAAATAGATAAATAATGCATTAACTTGCCAAAGCTCCACATTGAAATAAAGTAAAGCAAATCAAATCTATTCATTTGTATTAACATCACAAAATAAAATAATATCTCTTTGTATTTGTGGTTCGTACCCAAGTTTCTTCAAAGTATTTCAAAATAAGAGTTCATTATCATGAGTAAACAACATTCCACTGGATTCGTGTGAAAAAATTAATAACAATGTGGCAATCGAATTATGTTGTATAAACATGAGCTGTCGTTGGTTGTCAGATATCAGTATGAGGTGAAAAGGTCCCTGGAATCGGTTTTCAAACTGCAAAAATCCCATTTATTATCTCAGATGCATAATTTCAAACGTTTTTCATACATTTTATGTTTCAACCATCTACTCAAAGACTCATTCAATAGTTTATGATTGAAATAAGAACTGAACATTAGCGTATAAAATTTCTCACTTCTAGTTTAAAATTCACTAATATTTGTAATCAACTAGATGTATGGCTTAATATTTAGCTTGCTAATTATGCCCCAGACTCCTCCAACCTTTGAAAAGGATCTTTATTTGGAGGCTTTATACTTTTTAAAAAATGTGAATATTGTAGGGAATAATTAAATGGATGTACAAAGAAAAATTAAAATTACTGGCAACCTTGACGGTTTTCTTCATGATGCACCAATACTATCATATGAGAGCAAAACACATGCATGTTGAATACTAAGGATTCAAGGGTGTTTCACTTGGTGTTTCACCTTAATAAGGCTGTGCTAGCAACATCCAGTGTTGTGGGACCCTACTAAACCCGATAGCCTGAGGAAAAGTGAGTGTATTATTCTGCTTTGAGGGTTTTTAAACCTTCCTAAGTACTAAATATTTTTAATATGATAACGTTGAGAGGCAGATTACGATTCTACCAGTTACGATGCTTTGATTTGGAATTTGACTTCAATAACCCGTTTTGCAACTTAAAAAACCGAGTGGATCGAAACTAAAGCCAGAAGTGCGGAATTTGAAGCATAAAAAGTCATCATATGCTAAGATGACGCTTCTCTCGAACTGTGTAGAAATCGAGTCCGAACTCACGGAAAAAATCGGGCCACTATTCTGGCTAAATCGACCAACTCGTTGCTGGCGACGTTATGAGCTGAAGACTGCCTTGTATAACAAATGTGTGATGGCTTCAAGAAACTTGAATAACAAATTTGAGCAAGCCTATGAAGAGAAAATAATTTATAGAATGTCTCGAGAGCAGCTGATCGTTCTTGCTTCAGATGAGTCATACAACTTACCCGCCAGCGTAGTCGAAGCAGGCATCTAAGGAGCCAAAACTCCTGATTCAGATTCCACAACAGCAATCGGCAAATACTTGACCATCATTGATCCCTCCTTTAGCTCCTATGTTGACGTAAACTTGTATTCAGCATCCACCATGACCATTAAAATGACGCTTCTATAATTTAAATAATCACTGGCGCTCTTTGGGGCTATAGCGTTATCGCTCCGAGGGGCTTTTATACTAACGAGCTTTCCGTCTAACGCTCCTAAATAATTGGAAAATTGCCATTTTTCTTCAAAATCGCGTGAAATTGACAGCCTCTCTCTTATAATTAATACACGAATAATTTCCAACCTCAAAGCCATGAATTTAACCGATTGCTCTGAACTCCTCAGAAGAACTTTCACGAACTTCTCTGAAGAACTTCCAAGAAGTTATCTGAAGAACTTCCCCGACGATCTCTGAAGAACATCTCCAAAATTCTCTGAAGAAGTACCTTGAACTTCTAGAAAGAACTTCCCTTAATTTCAATGAACAACTTCCCTTAAGTTCCTCTGAAGATCTTCCCTGAAATTACTTTCCTGAAACTCCCTGAAGAATTTTCCCGAACTTTTCTGAAGAACTATTTGAAGTTCTCTGAAGAAATACCCCGAAATTCTCTGAAGAACTTTCTTGAAGTTCTCTTTAGAACTTTACCGAAGTTCTTTGAAGAACTTCCCCAAAGTTCTCCGAAGAACATCTCTCAATTTTTCTGAACAACTATATCTGAACTTCTGTAAAGAACTTCCCTGAATTTCTATGAAGAACTTCCCAGAAGTTCATCTGAAGAATTTCCCTGTAGTTCCTCTGAAGAACTTCCCTGAAGTTCCTCTAAAAAATTTCCCTGAAGAATTTTCCCGAGCTTCTCTGAGGAATTATCTGAAATGCTCTGAAGAACTTCCCTGAAACTATTTGAAAAACTTCCCCAATGTTTTCTGCAGAACATCTCTAAAGTTCTCTGAAGAACTATCTCTGAACTTCTATAAAGAATCTCCCAGAAGTTCTGTGAAGAACTTCCGTGAAGATCCTGTAAAGAACTTCCCTGTAGTTTTTGAAGAACTTCCCAGAAATTTCCCTGAAGAAATTCCCTGAAACTCCACTGAAGAACTTCCCTGAAATTACATTCCTGAAATTTTCTGAAGAACTTTCCCGAGCTTCTCTGAAGAACTATCTGAATTTCTAGGAAAAACTTGTTTGAAGATATTCCCCAATCTTCTCTGAAGTTCTCTGAAGAACTTCCCCGAAGTTCTCTGAAGAACCACCCTGAAGCTCTCTCAAAAACAAACCAGAAGTTCTCTGAAAAACTAACCTTGAAGTTCTCTGAAGAACTTTCCTGAACCTTTCTGTAGAACTTAACCGAAGTTCTTTGAAGAACTGTCCTAAACTATTTTGATGAAGTTCCACGAACTTCTCTAAAGAACTTCCATTAATTTCTCTGAAAAACTTCCATTAATTTCTCTAAAGAATTTCCCTGAAATAGTAATCCTAATCTTCATATCCCAGCTCTTTCAGCAGATAAGCTTTAATTTTCAAGTCTTCAAGATGAGAAATCTACGATTTTGTCTAGACTTTGCGAGTTTTTCGTTTTATCCGCCTATTCAATATAATGTACGCAACAACTGCAGCATTTTTTTCCAGCTCCTTTTTGTCCATAGCTACCGAATGTGCTCATGTTTACTTCCTAAATTTATGTTTTAAGAGCTCGCAACTGAATACCTGCGTCGCAAAAAAAAAACAATCGTATGTACACTGAAAAAAATTAATTGATAGCGCTGTGGGAAAAATTTCTACAAAAGGGTGTATTCGATAAAAATGGCACACAGAAAATCTTCTGTAACTTTTGAATCGTATGAGTAAAAAACCTAGAAATTTGAGTAGATCTTATCCATATTGTATTATTTACATCTGCCAAGTTTCATAGTTATACATTCAGTAGTTCCAGTCATGTCGTCGAAACAAGAAATTGTCCGTGAGAAAATTTTGTTGCACTCACAATCAAAATCCAGGGACGTCCCACCGGTGGATTGCTAAAAGGCTTGGAATTGCAAATACAACTGTGTCTCGTGTAATAAGAACCTTCAAGGAGCGTCTGAGTGTCCAAAGGAAGGAAGGGAGTGAGTAAAGGGAGTAAAAGTGGTCCAATGGACAGTAAAATGGCCAGGAAAGTCGTACAACAATTCAAGAGCCGTCCAAACATGTCAATTCGAGATGTCGCTAAAAAGTCTAAGGTGTCAGTCGGTTTGTGCAGTAAACCATGAAGCGTGCTGGGTTACATGTTTACAAAGTGCAAAAAAGCCCCAAACCGGAATGAAAAACAAAACATCACTGCGAAAACCCGCGCCCGGAAACTTTACACGAAGCTGCTCACCGAATCCGGTTGCATCGTGATGGATGACGAAACATACGTCAAGGCCGACTTCCGTCAACTTCCTGGGCAAGAATATTTCGTTGCCAAGTCGAAGTTCGATGTTCCGGAGGATGTTCGAAAGAAGAAACTATCGAAATTTGCAAAGAAGTTTCTAATCTGGCAGGCGATTTGCGGATGTGGTGAAATAAGTGCTCCCTTCATCACTTCCGGAACAATAAACGGTGCGATTTACACGAAAGAGTGCCTTAAGAAGCGTCTCTTGCCATTCATTAAGAAGCACAAAGGATCAACTCTGTTTTGGCCTGATCTAGCATACTGCCACTAAGCTCGAAACGTATTGGAGTGGTACCGAGCCAACGGAGTCAATTTTGTGCCAAAGGATATGAACATCCCAAGCATCCCAAAACTATAAAAACAGAGGTAGAAGTGAAGAAAATTTGTAAAAACAACAAAAACACTGGGAAAATCGGTTGTTCAAAATTTGATGGGTGGAGTGAAAAGGAAGGGGCGGGCATTCGGGATGGGAGACGAAATTGAATAAAACAAATGTTGTAAATCAAAACTCATTAGTTGAAGAACTACTCTCCCTGAAAATTTCAAGAAAATCCGATAATCAGTTTAATTTTGATGAGTATATATGTGTGTGCCATTTTTATCGAATACACCCTTTACATAGCTATTTTTACTTCATAGCTAATATTTTTGCAAAACCGTTTCTCGAATCTCATAGAACTATGATATAGATATCTATAACAACTATATCATAGTGAACTATAGCTTAGATTTCAAGCGCCGTGTGGCGGCAACTTTACGTTTGGTTTCAAATAATTTGAAATGTATGCATCGCAGTAACCATGAAAATAAACCTTCACAGTTTAAAGGACGGTATGACGAACAAGTTGTGTTCCAATTCCTACTCCGATATTTCATTAGCAACGAGGAGAAAACTTGTGAAGTTGTAATTTTAAAAGAAATTTTGTGGTAATTGTAATTGTGTGATAAGGTGGGTCTTTCCTTAGCTCAGTCGGTAAAGGTGCAGCTACATAGCAATACCATGCTGTAGGTGACTGGGTCCGATTCCCGGTCTGGTCTAGGAATTTTTTTTAAGGAAAATTTTTCGACTCCCTGGGTATAGGGTATGATTGTACTTGCCACACAGTCATACTAGCAGACCTAGACGGAAGAATCCGTCTCGGTCGGAGAGTCCACTCCATCTACCATGAGGCCGGGGACCTCGAAACGGGCTAGGCAGTCCCCGGGCTAAACGGCACCTGGCGCTTCTAAGAAGCGGATAGTGTCGGAAGCTCCAGTAGGGAAGCGAACCTACGCGAACGTGGCGGCGGGGTCAGAGGGTCCATCCTCGCGACCAGCTGCGGTTGGGAGAACGATACTGCGCAGCGGTCACGCTGGACGTGCATTCAATAGCGCCAGTTGGGCGGCTTCAGGTTTCGTGGTACCTGTAGAAGATTCTTGGGAGTTACTTCAAGAATCACGTACTGGTATACAACACAGAGGTAGGCCAGGAAAGTGTCCAGATCACCACAGGCGTCCTACAAGCTTCAATCCTGGATCCGGTGTAATGGAACACGATGTACGATAAAGTGCTACGGCTTGAGTTCCCGAACTGGGTGAAGATAGTCGGGTTCACGAACGACATCACCCTGGAGATATGTGGTGAATCCATCGTCGAGGTTGAGTTAACGGCTTCACACTCTATTGGCATTGTGGAGAGATGGATAAGTTCCAGGCAACTGGAGCTAGCCCACCATAAGACTGAGGACGATCAGTGCAGGTAACTACACGATTGAATTGAAGGGGTCTTTGAGGTATCTTGGGGTCATGGGGGTCATTGGGGTAAGCTAGAGAGTACGCACTGGCCTATGTTCCTAAAAGGGGTTAGTACATACCGAGCAGATGATGCCAATAGGCATTGTCATAAAAGAAGACGTAGAGTGCTTCAAACAACGTGGAACAAGAGGTATTCGGAGGACCACTAGAGCCGCATCTATGGTTAAGAAACAAAGGGAATGGAACAATTCCACCAAAGGTCGGTGGACTCAACGACTAATCCAGGAATTAACCGGGTGGGTTGGTAGGTGACACGGTGAAGTGAACTTCCACTTAACGCAGATATTGTCTGGCCACGGCTGTTTTAGACAATACCTGTACAAGTATGGGCATGCACAGTCCTCCGCATGCAGCGAGTGCGCGAGAGTTAAGGAAACCACGGAACATGTGTTCTTCACATGTCTTCGCTTTGACGGCGTGATTGTCCTAAGCGGTAACGACACAACTCCGAATAATTTGGACATCTGGGATACGGTATGCATAGCAGCCTCTCAGATCGTTCTTGATCTCCAACAAAACGACCAACGCGGCAGGTCGCGGGGACCACCTAACTGCTAAAGCAATAATTAGTTAGACATAGTTGGTGCTTAACAAACACAATAGCCCCCTCCCCGAAGTAATACCGAAAGGTGGTTCCAGGGAGGGTCCAGGGCTTAAGTCTTACTTGCCTTACCAATCAGACTAAGGCCGGCGTGGCCTCTGCTGTACACAGAAGTTGTTTCCATTGTAATCGGTCCATGGATATACCTCGCCAGTCTCGCTGTCTGCGGAAGGTCCACAGGTCGCCTTCTACGTGATCTTGCTCGTTGCGCGCCTTTTCTTCTTGTACCCGTCGGTTCGTTTCCGAGAACCATTTTCACAGGTCTGTCGTCCGACATTCATACAACATGCCCAGCCCATCGTAGTCGACCGATTTTTGCGATGTGTACGATGAGAGGTTCTCCCAGCTACTGGTGCTATTCGTGGGTCAGTCGCCTCCTCCACGTTCCGTCTTCCATCTGCACTCCACCGTAGATGGTACGCAGCACCTTCCGTTCAAAGACTCCAAGTTGGTCCTCCACTAGCAATGTCCATGTTTCGTGGCCGTAGAGAACTACCGGTCTAATTAATGTCTTGTAGATGGTCAACTTTATGGTTCGGCGAACTTTGTTCGATCTTAGCGTCCTTCGGAGTCCAAAGTAGGCACGATTGTCAGCCATAATGCGCCTTTGTATTTCTCTGCAGGTGTCGTTTTTGGCGGTCACCAGGGAGCTCAGATACTCGTCGATCTGAGCTCGTGGTAGGCGGCTAACATTGTCTTCTCGTGAGCCTCTTCCCTTCATGTATTTTGTTTTCGACGCATTAATCACAAGCCCAATCCTACCAGATTCAGCCTTAAGTCTGATGCACGTTTCCGCCATCGTCTCAAAGTTACGTGCTACGATATCAACGTCGTCGGCGAAGCCAAATAGTTGGATAGACTTCCTAAAGATCGTGCCACTCGTGTCTATCCCAGCTCTTCGAATCACGACACACATCACTCGATCCATCGTTGCTTTGATCAACCGCGTCAGTTTTTCCGGAAATCCATATTCGTGCATGATTTGCCATAGCTGGTCTCGATCGATTATATCATACGCTGATTTGAAATCGATGAAAAGATGATGTGTGGGCACGTTGTATTCGCGACATTTATGCAGCACTTGCTGAATCGTGAAAATCTGGTCCGTAGTAGCGTGGGCACCCATGAATCCTGCTTGGTCTTGCCCCACAAATTCCTTTGCAATTGGTGACAGGCAGCAGCATAACATTTGGGAGAGCAACTTGTAGGCAGCGCTGAGTAGCGTGATCGTTCGATAATTGCAGCAATCCAACTTGTCGCCGTTTTTATAGATGGGACACACTTTTCCCTCCATCCAATCCTCCGAAAAACATTCCTCCTCCCAAATCTTGGTAATGACCCAGTGTAGCGCTCTGGCTAGTGGTTCACCACCGTATTTCAATAGCTCGATTGGGAGTTGGTCAACACCGGGTCTCCCGTCGTGTGGGGCAGTGTACGTTGATGATGCTGTAGTTCCCAAGCAACACAGCTTGTATTAAACAAGTTTAAAGTACTGTTAAATGACAAAAATAGGTTATAAATTTAGGTGTATAAAACTTTAATTCATACTTTAATATGACGCAAAAAGCACAAAAAGTAAAGCCTTATAAAACATAAAATGAAAAAAAAAAACTATCCGCAAACAAAAATATAATATCGCCAAGCGTGGGATTTGAACACTAGCCCTTGGCGTTATAGGTTTGTAGCTTCTTTGCTAAGCCAAGTCAGTTTGTTGAAAAGTGAACTCTGAGTATGTATGATATGCTTCCGTTGGCAGTGAAACCACAATGTTCATCGCAAGGAGTAAAATGAACAAGTTTTGCAAAACAAGGTTGATGTAATGTAATTTCAACAGCAAATAGAACTGCCCATAAAATCTTGTCGTGTTTATGTATTATAAATGTATGGAAACATGTTTTTAAGAACAATAATTAGGTAGTAAGCACTTGGAGCAGTGGAAAAAGTATTTTTAGCTCGACCGTTTGTCAGAGTGATATAGAATTCGAGAGTTACAAACCGCTACAAACGTTTATAATGCATTTATAATACAAACAATTATAAATCATTCTTAAAAGATGTTTTGTGTGTTACTTGGGTTGAAGAATCGACCCTTGATCCTCAGCTTGCACATTCTAGCGTCCAATCACGCATTGACGCATTTTGCCCAGCACTACAAAGCCGGTGCCCAGTTCGTTTGTGGTACCACAGCTCTGGTAGAAAGTAGCCGCTCGATGCCCGCTTTTCCATACCTTCTGTCTTGTCCAGCAAACCTCCTGCAGTGCTACGAATTCGAAGTTACGTGGTTGAAGTTCGTCGTAGATTATCCGATCGCAGCCAGAGAAGCAGAGCGAGGCGCAGTTCAATGTTCCGAGTTTCCAATCGTAGTCCTTAATTCGTCGCCTAGGTCTTTGCCGACTGTTCCGGTCCGTATTAACTTCTGTATTATTTGTAACATTGATTTTTTAAGGGTGGCTTGTTGGGCCTTCCCCAATCCCCTGTCTCACCGGAGGACCATCGTGCACAGCACTGTTGAGAGTTCCACGCTGGCTCAATGACGATGATCAGCCGCCCCTAACATGGAGAACAGACGCTCAGATAGACTGCACCCTTTGAAGAGGGCAGCCCCCCTTCCCTGTCAGCATATGACCAAGGTCCCACCGGGGTTGGTTACCCGATCTTTCCTATGGTTACTCATACCCCAGTCGGCACCATGAGGAGGTAGGGATAGGAGTGACTTGACAAGAGGCTAAAGATCGCAGTAGGATCTATTTTATACCTGCAGGTTCGCGAAGTACCAATGATAAGCGTTGTCCAGGCATTAACCAACCAGGGCTTAAGGCATGGGTGGGTTTTTAGTGGCTCGAGGAGTTGGCACCATCATCCCCACACCCGGAGTTCTTCATGTGTCTGGTTGCAGAATTTCCATCTCGTCGAAAAAACAAAAAAAAAACACAGTCATACTTATGCAAAAATGGTACCTGGCATCGAATGCTCCCAATTAATAACTGTGAAAGGGCATTCAGAACACAATATGCGAATTGTGAAAGCAATAAGCTTGAAATGCTAAAGGAAGAAGAAGAACACACCCACTTTGTGCACTTAACATTAGACGTATGATCGTTGCCGATTTCCCCGTAACTGCGACATATGTTTATCAAGACATTTGAAAAAACAATTCTGAAGAATCGAATAGAAGCTATTTCATCTACCGCGCGGCTCTTTGAACAAAGATATGGCTGATTTTACCTCACTTCCCCTTATATTATTGAATAATTTATAGATATCTTTGCTCGTAGTCACTCAAGATTAACAAAATAGGGCTAGTCCTAAGTAAAATTTCTTGGAGGATCGAATAAAAGTTGTTTCATCTACTGCACGACTCTGTGAACAAAGATTTAGCTGATTTCACCCCACTTCCTCTTGTATTCTTGGGATAAATAATTCAACTATATGGGTTGAACTGGAGTGAAATTAGCCATATCTTTGTTCACAGAGCCGTGCGGTGGTTGAAACAACCTCTTTTCGATTTTCCAGGAAATTTCACATTGGACTAGTCCTATTTTGTTGATCTTGAGCGACTCTGAGCAATGATACCTATAAATTATTCAAGAATATTAGGGGAAGTGGGGTAAAACAAGCTCTATAACTCCACAACCATATCCATGCGGCGATTGAAACCAGTTCCATTCGATTTCCCAGACAATTTTCAAGCGGAAATGGCCTTGTTTACAAGCCGCGCTTAAAAGCGACAAAAGTTACAGATGTTTTCCTTAGTTTTCATCAGTTCTTGCCCATTGTGCAACTCCTGTAGGTACCAATTGAGCTTCTCGAGGACTCAACTTTTTGCTGTCACCTTCATTATATTTTGAAATAAAACTGGATGAATAAATCGCGAAAACCATGCATTGCATGAAATTCTCATTTGCATTATTATCATTGACAAGTAATTAATAAGCTTCAGAGCAAAAAAAAACTTATTCTGCCCAAGCCACTTAAAATTATCTTTGAACATTTTCAACACTAGCTCAAA
>JASCZW010020328.1:0-12429 GCA_034211315.2 Aedes japonicus | reverse complement strand
AACAACGATTCATAATGTATAACCTTCATACGGATACCAACTTCAACATACAACACTGTCATCAATAATTAGTAACAATACCAAGTCGGAGCTATGCCCAAATCATTAACATAAACATCCGTTGTGCAACATCAGCACATAAGATGATTTCAATCCAGCCATCGATCGTATTGATTGTGACATCGCAACGACGACAACATTTAATCATTAATTCCAAATCCAAACCGAAGTCCATTTCACCGAGCAACGACCCAACCATCAACGGAAACATCCAGCATGCTAGATCAGCAACATTGATTCCAAATCGAAGTCCAGTTCACCGACCATCGACCTCACCATCAACGTAAACATCCGGCAGGCTACATCAGCAGCTTATAGAGGGACATCGAGAACGACGACGCGTAACCAAGTATCGATCGCACTGAGCCTGTATCGAAGAGCTATGAATTGCAATGTCAACAATATAGAGTTTAGCTAGCAGTAAGTTAATTTTGGAGAATAAAGTTAGTTCATTCTGGGTAACAATGGTGTTCAGTTCGTTTTTGAAGAAGCCAACCAAGTTAACTGGCGCAGTCGACCGTCTCAGGGCGGGTGTACTAAAAGTGTTTAAGTGTTGAAAGGTTGAAATGCTAAGTGAATATTAGCTAAATTGACCAAACAGTAATGCATAAGTGAATATTAAAACGGTTGAAACGCTAAGTGAATATTAGCTAAATTTACCGAATAGTAGTGCATCAGTGAACATGATTGCAAATTGATCGATTAGTACGTAATCGAAATTAGCACCCCGACCCGAGAGAACCGCTCCTATAAACGTAAGTAATTTTAAATTATTCTATTAACGGCTAATAATACGGCTAATACAAGTAATTGAAGATCAAGTGTTGAATTTAAAAGTGAATATTTTAAATAACAGCTTACTATGTTTAAAGCTTAAGTGTGTAGCTCAAAAGTGAATATTTTGAACGTTTACACTTTGGGGAAAGTTATCTGTAATATTATCGTTGAGTTAGTGGTAGTTGAAAGTGAATATTTCGAAAAACAAAAATTCAACTGGTGAATGAGAAAATTGTTTCCATTTACAACTAGAAAAACAAGGAAACCAACCATGAATCCTGTACCGAATCCAAATCCCCAACCCATTTTTTTTTTAAAATGCAGAAAATTTTTTAAGCAGAGCAGGCCTAAATGCTCAAAGAACATTTAATTTTCAGTGACCAGCGTATCCTCCAAAACCAGCGTACCAACCAACTCCAACAAGAGATACATTTGTACCACGTCAATTTTCCATACCAAGACTTCCCATTCCCAATAGGAATATGTTCGCTCCCAGGTTGTAACCAAAACCACAGCATAGGCCGACTCCGATGGATATCGATCCATCTATTAGAACCCAAAGAGTTAATTATATGAACAGGTCACCACAAATTCAAACCCCTCGAACAAATAATAATTATTTTATTCCGAATGTACCTAGAGCACCGTTCCATCCTCCACAAAGACAAAATTTTAACCAAAATGGGCCACCACGGTTCCATGTTGAGGAATTACGAAATGTAGAACAGTTAGATTTTGATGAAAATCCTGAGTATTATACAAATTACTATAATGATTATGAAAGCTGTTATGCATATGAAAACCCTTCAAATTATTATACTGAAAATCAAATTCCAGAGGCTGAATTACATGAGGAAACTTCATCAAATTCAAACAATTCGGAAGAAACAGCATCTCCTGATAACTTAAATTTTCAAATAGTATCGGAGGGAGAAAACTTAACTTAACACAGGCAAACTTCATACCCTACATACGGCTTCCCACTAAAAACGGCTTCGACTTAAAGCTTCTCATAGACACTGGAGCTAATAACAATTACCTAAGCCCTCGACTTGTCAAAAGACCTATTAAATTAATTAAACCTACATACGTCTCAAACATTTCTGGAAAGCACCCAATTGATAGTTATGTTCCATTTAATCCATTTCCTGATTTGACAAAGGAAAATTTTACCTTCCATTTATTTGACTTCCATGATTTCTTCCATGGGCTCATAGGATATGAAACACTACAAAACCTTAAAGCCAAAATTGATGCAGCTTCAAACACCATTGATATTTTAGGGAAAAAAATTAAAATGTACAAGAAATACCCCGCGATACTCTCGACTAAAATTCAAAGCCAATCAATTCATAATGTTGAGATACCGGTTTCAGAGAAAGAGGGAGACTTTTTAATCGAAGATGTTATTGAAGTATTACCAAATCTTGTAATTAGCGCTGGCTTATATCATGCAAAGGACCACAAAGCCTTCATGATGGTTGAAAATAAAGCATCTTCTGAACAAATTATGAGCCTCGATCAACCTTTAGAAATAACTTTAAATAATTTTGAAGCAAACTGGGAAATCATGAACTTAATAATGCTGAATTGCAAATTCCTCATAAACGTTACCAAAAGCTGATCGACCAACTACGCCTTGAGCATCTCAATGGTGAAGAAAAAATAAAATTAATAAAAGTAATTAATGACAATCAGTCAGTTTTTTATGTTGAAGGGGATATTCTTTCCCATACCAATCTTGTACGCCATGAAATCAGAACACAAGACAATCTCCCAATATATCAAAAAAGTTATCGTTATCCTCATCATCATAAAGAGGAAGTTCAAACCCAAATTATAAAAATGATTAAGGAAGGGATTATCAGACCCTCAATATCGCCATGGAACTCTCCCATTTGGGTAATTCCAAAAAAAACTTGACGCCACAGGAAGAAAAAAATGGAGAATTGTTGTGGACTTTAGGAAGTTGAACGCCAAAACCATAAGCGATAAATTTCCTATACCCAACATAACGGACATTTTAGATAAGCTAGGTCGTTGTACATATTTCACAACATTGGACCTAGCTTCCGGTTTTCACCAAATCGCAATGCACGAAAGGGATATTGAAAAAACGGCATTTTCAACAGAGGACGGGCATTATGAATACACAAGAATGCCCTTTGGCCTCAAAAATGCCCCGGCCACTTTCCAAAGGCTAATGAACGTTGTCTTAAGTGGACTAGCAGGAGTAATTTGCTTGGTCTATACGGACGATATCATCGTCTTTAGTTCAAGCCTCCAGGAACATTGCGTCAATTTGAATAAAGTTTTTGAAGCATTGAAAACAGCCAAGTTAAAAGTACAATTGGACAAAAGCGAGTTTCTGAAAAAAGAAGTCGCTTTTCTGGGACATATTGTCAGTGAAGAAGGTGTAAAGCCTAATCCTGACAAAATTGAAGTCATCAAAAATTGGCCTTTGCCCAAAACAGAAAAAGATTTAAGAGGCTTTTTAGGAACTTTGGGGTATTATAGAAAGTTTGTCAGAGATTTAAGTTTGATAACTAAACCCCTCACTCAGTGTTTAAGAAAAGGTGAAAATATTAAACACACGTCTGCATTTAACAGTTGTTTTGAAAGATGCAAACAAATTTTAACAAGCAGTTCAGAACTGCAATATCCGGATTTTGAAAAATCATTCATACTGACAACTGATGCTTCCAAATATGCGATCGGTGCAGTATTGTCACAAGGTCCAGTGGGAAAAGATCGACCAGTGGCGTTTGCTTCAAGGACGCTTAATAAGAGCGAGGAAAATTATTCCACTATCGAGAAGGAGTTACTCGCAATTTACTGGGCAACGAAACATTTTCGCCCATACTTGTATGGGAAGAAATTTACCTTATTTACAGACCATAAACCTCTCACATTTGCAATGAATTTAAAGGATGTTAGTTTTCACTTGCCAGATCGGCCTTTTCACTGAGGATTTTCTTTTTTTCCCCCTTCAGGCTTTTTCCTGGTATTCAGGGTCGTATACTGGCTCCGAGAGGAACTGGGCGGAAAAACTTCCCATACAAACCGTTACCAAGGTGGAGTAAAAGAAAGAATAGGAGAAAGGGATGAGTTCAAAATAGAAAAGGCAACTTATTATGTTTGAGAATTCAATTTCTTTTTAATTTTTATCTTCAATATGGGTAGGAAAGGAAGGTTGGGAAGGGAACATTACCGGTATTGACATTTGGCTCTCGTCCAATGCGCTGTAGATTCGAATGGCGGCTACGGTGCTCCGGGTTCTCCGCTGCGTCCTGGTTTTTTTTATTTATCCTTCGCTGGGCTCACTTTATAGCTGAACAAGTGCTGGACACTCAGGCCGTTGCCCGCTAAATGTCCGACACGCCACTTCACTTTTTACAGCCTCCGATACAAAATGGTCACGGATTCCACTGCACTCACTTTTCCTGCTCGAAAAATTAAAACAAAATATCGAGTGATCTAAAATACGCGCACCCAACTGTAAATGAAAACATTTACCTACTAGTCGCCGACCCCGGCAATAACAGCTGCTTATATCAGCTGATTCCGTATAATGGTATTGGAGCCATCTCCTCGACAGTGAGGGTCGACTGTGGGAGCGCACTGAATAGCGCGTAACGGTTGACACAGTAAATGGGAGAATAGGGATGCCAAGGATTGGAAATAGGATATATTATTCGATTATAATTCAATTATTTCAATTCACATATTTCTTTTTTGGTTCAGTTTATACTATTTCATAAATAAGAATTTATATCAAAATAGAAAATTTAAAATAGAAAAGTAAAAAAAATATATATATATACAAAAATTAAATTATTTACAAAATTTTCAAATTAAACCAATGTAACCGATAGACAGGTTACATTTAGCCCACACTTGGGAGAAAAAAAATAAAATAAAGGTTTATTTTTTTTCACTTAGTAGAAGTGAAGTCAAGGTAAATGAATTTGGTGCTATTTTGAAAGCTCTCTTTTCATTGAGGGTTAGGTTAATGTTGTGGAATGATTTTTCCGTAAGAGGAGCTCTTTTCCACAAGATCACGTAACTCTCAATGATAGAGTCTGGCTATCAAAATAGAAGGATTAGGTTAGGAATGGGAATTGTTGGTGGCTCTCTTTTTATTGATGGTTAGCTAGATTTGGCGGAATGATTTTTCCATGGGAGAGGAGCTCTTTTCCGCAAAATCACGTAACCCCCAATAATAGAGTCTGGCCACCGATGAAGGAAATAAGGATAGGAGTTCTTATGATGACAGCTCTCTTGTCGTTGAAGGTTAATTTGATTTAGCGGAATGATTTTTCTCTGCGAGATCTGTTCCGCCAAATCACGAAACTTTCAACCATAGAGTCTGGCTGCCATTATAATTGGACTGGGTTAGGAGTTCTTACGGTGACAGCTCTCTTTTTGTTGAGGGTTAACTTGATTTAGCGGAATGATTGTGCTCTGTGAGATCTTTTCCGCCAAATCACGTAACACTCAACCATAGAGTCTGGCTGCCAACTCACGAATCTTACCTTATGCTTGGGATTATAAGGTTGAGATAAGATGAAAATGTATGAGTTGTATTGGTTAGTATGCCTTCTACAAAAATACTGCCTTTTTGGAATCATGGTTCGTCAGAATAAAGCTTTTTTTTTATCCGCCCTCTCGCTATTAGCCTTAGAAATTTAGATATTTATTTTACAACTTAAAACAACTACTTTTTCAAAAACTAGACTATAATTGGAAGAGAAAAGGAACATATTATTGACTCTCTACTTTTGACTTATATCTCGCCGAATATAGATTCGGGAAAAAAAAATTACACATTTATTCATACACATTCATTTTTACTCATTCATACACCCACCTTTCATACATATCCGTTAATTCAATCATTTCATTCATACAATTGTCGGGCTCAGAAAACATTTTACCACGAACAATTTAACACACACTAATTCTAGAATAAAATATTGGGGATCCCTAATTCTAAATAATTCGAGTGTCTGGCGATAACGCAACAGACCCGTTGAGCTAACGATTAAACTTATCGTTGAATTCGCCACCTAGGGAGGCGTTACGAAATAGATAAACATTCCCCTTTGTTTGAATCTGGCAGATCTACCAGAAATTGTAAACAAGGGGTAAGAACATAAAAAGAAGCAGGCATTGTTCAAGGCAGAGATGGGATCAACAACAAAGCTTCGCTCTGACGACGATCTACTAAAAGGCATGAATGATGGCATGTAAATACGCAGGTAAGTATTCAGTTCAATTAACTGTAATTTGTTGCTTTGTTTCGGGCTTAAGGTGAACGGCTGGCCATATCCCTAAATTTTTTCCCGTGAGGTCTTCTACCTCATAGGAAGAAGAGCCAATTTTTGCCTTTATTTTGCAGGGTAAGTACTGCGGCCCTAGCTTGGCGTTGTAATTTTCAGCAGCCGAAGACTGCTTCATATTCCTTCGGTAGATCAATTGTCCTACCACGAAGGACTTAGCGAAAGTGCGGCTTCGCAAATTATACTGGGTTCGGGACGTATCGTGGGACTTCTCAAGATTCTTCCGGACAATCTCATGTATCTTGACGAACATTTGTTTTCGCCTCACCTCCCTCTCCTCCTCAGAGAGTTCTTCACCATGGCGTGCGAGGCGATGGTCCGATCCCTGTTCTGCTAACTCTTGCCCGTGGGTGATGAAGTACGGCGTAAACCCTGTGGAGGAGTGCACACTTGTGTTTAGCATCAACTCAATTTCGGGTATCTTTGTGTCCCACAGTCGCTGGTCGGTTTGTACGAAAGTGCGGATAGCAGCATTTATTGTTCGGTTCACTCGCTCTACAGGGTTCGATTGTGAATGATACCGGGAGTTCAACCAGTGCGTGATTTTGAAGAGATCTAGAAGTTCTTTGAAGTTTCTCGAAACGAAAGAGCTGCCATTGTCTGTGGTAATGGTTTCAGGGACAGAATTTCTAAAAAACCACTGATTCTTCAAAATCACACACAAGATTGAACTGTCCAGCTTCTTCACCGGGTGAATCATCACCCACTTTGAAAAGTAATCGCAAATCACTAGGATGTGCTGATTTCCTTTCCGACTCCGTGGCAGAGGACCCACAAAGTCCATCGAAATGATCTGCCACGGTCGGGACGCACAACGCATTTTTCCCATTTCGGGGGTCGTCTGTACAAAAGACGGTTTGACCTCTTTACAGGTAGTGCATTCTTGAATATAGGTCCTAATTTGTTTAGCCATCTTAGGCCAATAATAGCGTTGCTGTATACGGGCAAGAGTTTTACTAAAACCAGTATGAAATTGATTATCATGGGCCTGTTTCAACACTTCGGGGACTTCATCGGTGGAAAGGACTTGTTTCCATTCGAAACGGGAATCGAACGGTATATTTTTTTTGGTAACAAACGTAAGCAATCTACCGTTCTCGACCTTAAAGTCGATGAAATCGTCGGGACGATTGATGACCTTCTCCTTGAGGGAAGTATACCACGTTGAAGTAGGTGAATCTTGGACAGCAGCAATACTCCGTGACAGGGCATCCGGGACAACATTTTCTTTACCCTTTCGGTGTACTACTGTCATGTCGAATTGCTGAAAGTCCAAGCTCCATCGACTACAACGGGAACCAACTTTCCACTTCGTCTTGAGGATGTGGGTCAACGCCGACGAATCCGTCACTAAGGTGAAATGGTAGCTTTCGATATACCCCCGAAATGCTTCAATGGAGAGCAGAGCGGCGAGAGCCTCTTTCTCAGCAGCGTGGTAGTTCTTTTGTGGAGTGGTGAGCTTGCGGGAAAAATGGGATATAACTCTCTCACCATCCTCTTGCTGCTGAGTGAGTACTCCCGCAACAGCTACATCGCTTGCGTCCGTCTGGATAATAAATCCTCGGGAGAAGTCGGGACTTCCCAGAATCGGTGCTGTGATGAGCTGCTCCTTTATAAGACAAAAGGCTTTCTCTGCTGCTTCATTCCAGCCGATGATCTTTGTTTTGGTTTTCAGGAGATCCGACATTGGCCCACAAATCTTGCTGAAGTTTGGAATGAAGCGTCGGTAATAATTTGCCATCCCGAGAAATCTCCTAAGCTTGGTGATCGTGGTCGGCTTTTCGTATTCCACAATTGGTCGAATTTTGTCGGGATTCCCACGGAGGCCTTGAGAGTTTAGGAGATATCCCAGGAAGGAAATTTCCGGCATTCCAAACAGTGACTTCTCGAGATTTATCATTAGGTTGGCTCTGTTTAGTCTACGCGCAATTTCCCGAAGTAATTGTACATGATGCTCAAATGTCTCCGTTACCACGACTATATCGTCGAGGTAGACGAAGACATAAGGTTCCAATTCACCATGACTAAGAACTTGGTCCATTAACCTTGCAAGAGTAGCCGGGCTATTAACGAGACCGAATGGCATCCTGGTGAATTGGAACAACCCCTTTCCTTGAAGCTAAGAACTTCTCCGCTCGCCGTACGCAAATTCATTGGGTCTCGAAGTGGAAATATTCGTTTCGGTTTGACGGAATTATAAGTGGAATCATTAATTAAAGTTAAATTGCTTCCGCTGTCTAAAAGAGCTTGGAAGCTTACCCCGTACACCTTCACTGAAGTGTAGGGTCGGTTATCGTTTGGAAGTTGGTAATTTATTATGTACGACGCCGGTGTCTCCGGATAGAGATTCTCTGAAACCGGTTCAAAATATGGAAAAGGGTTCACGCTTAAAAGTTGGGGTTTAGCGGGCGGCGATTTTGGCTCGCTGTTAAGGCGTTTTTTGTACAAAACGGACAGTTGTTCGATGGATAGCCTCGGAACCCACAATTCTCGCACAGAACCCCTTTTGGAAGCCTGCATCGATCCATTCGATGACCGAACTTACCGCAGTTAAAACAGTGTCGGCTCAAAGGAGGCTCATGAGCATCGATCATTTCCTCCAATGTGGTTAGTGGACGCGCTTGTCCCAGAGAAGTAGTTCCGGGGCGGCTAATGTTTTGGTTTGTATGCAATTGTGCATTGAAATTATTTCGGGGTACAAACGACTGCTCCCTCGGCGATTCCTTGCTCTGCTCATATTTTTCAACAGTGTTTACCGACTTATCGGGTCCAAAAACCTTGTTATACACTGAGAAGTTTATGGCATCGACCTTTTGACCCTCGGACACAAGCACCGGAAGGTCAGCTATCGTGAGGAAATTCAGTTGCCGCTTGTAATCAATCCTCATATTCTGCAGCAGAATTTGAACTTTTTCAAATTCTGGCAGTGGAACACTCATAGTTCCGAAAAGCTCCTCCATTGAATGATAATATTGGAGAAACGTTTCATTGCGTAACTGATGGCGCTGATATACCTTCATTTTCATTAGGGTATCTAGATCAGGGTGCATAAATGTCCTCCTAAGCTCTAGTATCAAATGCTGCCAGTTTATTAAACGGCCCGATGCACGCATGGTCATATACCATTGAAGTGCCGGTCCTTTAAAAAGGTGAATCGCCGAATCAAAGAGTTCCACTTCCGAAACATGCTCAGCCACAGACATCGCGTGAACCATACCGAGAAACTGGTTCAGCTTCAAACCCTGATCTTCCCCGTCGTACTTCGCTATTGTCCACTTGGACACGGGTAAGGTATGACGCCCCTGATTACCCGGTAAAATTGGATTGAATGGTGTGAATGCAGGATTCGCATGGGGATATGAAGTTGAAACCGGGTTTGATGTCTGTTGGAAACCCGTAGCCTGCATTTCTAGAAATGGATTAGGAGGTTGAGAGAAACCCGATGTCGGATTTCCTGGCCATGGATGCGAATTATGTGAGAAACACGTGGTCGGATTTCCTAGACATGGATTGGAAATAGGAGCAATGTTCATGGCTGAAGTTCCCTGCCACCGGCTTGGAGTTGGAACGCTACTCATAGTTGGATATCCTACTAACGAGTTGGTAGTCTGAGTACAACCGGCTGCCTGAAAAACTGAACTATTCTGCAGGTGGCTTTGCCACGATGAAGACATAGGAGGTGATGCGGTTGGGTAACTTTGAGGAAGTGAGAAGCTGACGCTAGAGGTTAACCCTGAAACACTGGTCGCTGTAGAGCGCGTATGGCTCTGAGAAAATCGAGAATGCCCTGAGTAGGGCGCACCCAATGAATCCGAACACGAAGCAAGCACTGTAGGTTGCGGAATGTCTGTAAGCTGTTGGTTCCCACCTGGAACCTCTGATCTAATGTTTTGAGACTCCTCTTCACGTTTCTTGTCTCGATTTATTAGCTCCAGGGTAAGATCATTGATTCGCGTCAACAAAGATTCTAATAGAGGGCTCATAGGCACGTTTGCTGGGAGCTCAATACCCGCTTCATCTACCCCTGAATATTTCCCCGGTTTGGGCAGCGATAAAGGTGCGAGAACCCCCTCAGTCTGGAATAAATCAATCGAAGCGTGATCCTCTGGATCCCCACGATTCACCATTCCCGATACCCCAGGTTCCATATAGTAATACTTTATCAACAATTTTACTACATCATCAAGCATTGCGTTCAAAAACTTTTTTGCCTCATCATCCGCTTGCTTCAACAAAAGAACCATGCGGTGGCCGAAATGCAACAATTTAGATTGTCCTCTCACCCTCAGATTTTTGTCATTCTGCCTCAGACCGTCAAATATTTCCTCATAATTGCGTCTACAATACTCGATCGTGTCCTCCCAATTAATCTCAAGTTCCACCTCAACAAACTTATGCTCTTCTTTTTCGCTTTTTAAATGATCACGAAGACTCCTTCGTCTTCTTGAGTAGCTGCGATCGTCCCCAATTACAATTGACCGAATCTTCAGCTCAAAATCTAATTCTTCCGTCGATAAATGGTCCACCCTTAAGCTGTGGTACCATTCTAGTATTTTTTTAACTGCGTGTGTGTGTTCACTGCTATGTTCACTAAGTGCTTCCGCCATGTTTCACTTGAGTTTAAATGCACAAAAGTAAAATAAAAAATCCTGAACCTACAAAGACTAACTATGCTAACTAAAATGTAAAATAAATTCAACAAAGAAAATGTAAAAATGTACACAAAATCACTAATTTTAACTAAAATATCCCCACAATGCTACTTACCACATAAACATTGCAAAAAAACAGCTAAATTAAACCCTAAATTAAAATTACTGCCTAAAAATGTTACGGAAAGGCTCAAAAATTACAAAAAAAAAACCAGCATCAAACTATGCTTTTCCATTAAATTAGGCACTCAATAAGAAAAAATATAAATTAAAAAAAACCAAAAATGTTATGGCATAAGCTCACTGAAGCACTGTAAATCAATTAGAAAAAAGTCACCTACTGCTCACTTAAACTCTACTAATTGTTCTAATTTATTGTAAGCACTGTCTCAAGACAAAAAGGCTAAATTTCTAACACTAATTTGAAAAGATCTAAAAAACTATAGAAACAATAATCATTATCATCATCCGAACCGGTTCACAAAAGGAAAATAGCACTTTCATCGATTTCAATACTTTTCCGAATACAACTCATTCACCTTTCACTTGTAAAAACAATTGGAATAAAGGATTCCAATTCCACCCGGAGCTTACTTGAAAAGGATTCCAATTTTCAAAGAAAAATGGGATCCTTTTCTATATTTTGCGTTGGGCGCCAATTGTTAGATATCACTTGCCAGATCGGCCTTTTCACTGAGGATTTTCTTTTTTTCCCCCTTCAGGCTTTTTCCTGGTATTCAGGGTCGTATACTGGCTCCGAGAGGAATTGGGCGGAAAAACTTCCCATACAAACCGTTACCAAGGTGGAGTAAAAGAAAGAATAGGAGAAAGGGATGAGTTCAAAATAGAAAAGGCAACTTATTATGTTTGAGAATTCAATTTCTTTTTAATTTTTATCTTCAATATGGGTAGGAAAGGAAGGTTGGGAAGGGAACATTACCGGTATTGACATTTGGCTCTCGTCCAATGCGCTGTAGATTCGAATGGCGGCTACGGTGCTCCGGGTTCTCCGCTGCGTCCTGGTTTTTTTTATTTATCCTTCGCTGGGCTCACTTTATAGCTGAACAAGTGCTGGACACTCAGGCCGTTGCCCGCTAAATGTCCGACACGCCACTTCACTTTTTACAGCCTCCGATACAAAATGGTCACGGATTCCACTGCACTCACTTTTCCTGCTCGAAAAATTAAAACAAAATATCGAGTGATCTAAAATACGCGCACCCAACTGTAAATGAAAACATTTACCTACTAGTCGCCGACCCCGGCAATAACAGCTGCTTATATCAGCTGATTCCGTATAATGGTATTGGAGCCATCTCCTCGACAGTGAGGGTCGACTGTGGGAGCGCACTGAATAGCGCGTAACGGTTGACACAGTAAATGGGAGAATAGGGATGCCAAGGATGGGAAATAGGATATATTATTCGATTATAATTCAATTATTTCAATTCACATATTTCTTTTTTGGTTCAGTTTATACTATTTCATAAATAAGAATTTATATCAAAATAGAAAATTTAAAATAGAAAAGTAAAAAAAATATATATATATACAAAAATTAAATTATTTACAAAATTTTCAAATTAAACCAATGTAAC
>JASCZW010020327.1:0-12435 GCA_034211315.2 Aedes japonicus | reverse complement strand
GTTATATCTTCTGAGTCTGGCCAGTCTTTTAACTAATTTTGTATCGTAACGATGATATTACAACGGATATTTTTTATGAGTCTATTGGCGATACAAAATCACTTTTCGAGAAGTTTTTGGAGGAATTCCAGCAGCTGGATCCGGAGGAACTCGATTTGGCTAGCTAACTCAAATAATTTGGGGTCTCCTTAGAGGTCACAGGAGCATTCATCAGTAAGTATTATTGACATAATCACGAAAACGGTAATATGTTTTAAGTCCTTTTGGTTTTCAGCAAATAAATACGCGTTACCGACGCTTCGTATAATCGAACGTAAGGAAATAGAGGAGTTTACACCCATGCCATACCCACCAAGTACTGAATATCCAAGCTGAACATTTGTATCAGATTAACAAACATGTTTAGTAAAACAACTAACATGACATTACCATTTCAACAAAACAGATGGTTGGGTCGACAAATACAATTGTTGATCCAACCAAAACTATTGTTGAAAGGACAAACATGTTGAGATGTATCTGTAACTATAATAATTTTAGAATCAAAAAAAAAAAAATGTTAGTCCTCAGATGACAAACATTTTTGTTAAATTTGACCCAATATTTTGTCGAATGTACAATATTTATTTCTGCGTGCAGAAAATAGTCACACACAATAAACTTATTGTTTACATAAGCAAAATATTGTAGACCCATTGTTAGGGACGTATATTTTCTATGTTCCCAACTGTGGCCTGTTTTATTAATAACGTTGTAAAAATGTTATGAATGATAAAATTTTCAATGGAAATTTATTAGATTTAAATGTTTATTTTTCAAATGTCTCAGGATAACACAAATCAAAGGAACCAAATCTGTTCAGAAAGAATAAAAATGTTACCATTATTGAATGGCTGATAAATTATACGTGAATATAATTTAAGTGTTTTAATGCAGTTTTATTTGAGTTTGTTAAGAAAATTTTTGTGTTGAGTAGAGTGAAAACAGCTGGTATTGTCTTAAATCAGAAAATCAGGACAACAATCGCACGATCATGAAATATAATTAAAAAAAACTGTCGAATGGGACGAAGTTGCATCCACGAATAGACCCAATTTGGTACTTATAGACCGACAATACATCCATATTCCTCGAAAGTTTTCATCTTAATAAAGTTAGTTGTTTAGTTTGTCGTAGTTTAAAATAACAAGCGTCTTATTAAGCTTATCTTTACAAGCAAATAACTAGTTGAATGCCTTTTTTAGCTCAATTACTCTATGACTAACAATGAAAAATGTAACCAACCGCTGCATATTAGACTAAGGTATGGGACATATACAGGGGGCAAGTCACTCTGCCACCTTGTGCTACCACCCTAAAAAACACACTCTGACACAATTCAAACACCTCCCACCACATCTAAGATAAATTTCCATCATTTCTGGTATCACTTCAATGCATGTTTACATAATTTGTTAGATTGAGCTCAGGGAAGCACCGTGCGGAAATTACATGTCCATTAAGCATGTCGGCCGGGAAACGTGTTAAGCTATCAGCAACCGCCGATATAACCGGAAACTGGAACATATTCAGTTTAACACGGCATGTCGATCAGCAGCATCCAAGCCAACTGGATTCGGTGGCATCGCAAGCCACTAAGCGACGTCAAAGTATCAGCTCAGAACTTTCATATTCAGCTTCCCTCCCTCCGAAAAAGCTTCCACTACTTATGGAAAACAAGGATGTTGAGAACGATTTGTTGATTCGAAACGATCTTATTTTCAATGAACTAAGGTCGTTAGTAGTATCTCCGTCATTTTCCGACAACACAATTGAATCTGATCGAAACCCAAACACTTTGGAATGTGAGGAGTATTTTAACATATGTAGAGTAACTGTTCCCATATCAATCTCAATTTTCCATTATTCATTCTACGCTGAGTTAAGAGATTAGAATGCAAATAGATTATTTTCTTATAGTCAATCCTTTGTTACCACGTAGGATTTATTGTTAAGTAATGAGATTAATATGGATACACATACCGTTAATGCATATCTCTAAAAAAATTGTTTGCTTTTTTTTTGTAAACGTTTAGTTTCGGTCGAATACTTGGAAGATATCGAAGAGGAGATATCCATGAACAGCGCTGTGCAAAATGGCTTGGAGAGCTTTGTTGAGTACTGTGAGGATATTAAAGAGGAAAGTCCTTACGAAAGCTTTAAAGAGAACGGTTCTGTGCCGATCGATATGAAAGGTAAGAATAATCCATACGTATATCATTGCAGTGTCCCACATACAACGCCTATATGTCCCTGGAGTGAAATGCACATGGGCTTATACAACATATACTGCCGCAATTAGCATAACTGTCCCATGTATATAGGGAAACCCGTAGAACATGGGACAATTATGCGTAGAACGGTAGTATAGTCCATATGCGTGAAAATCCTGAGCAGTTTATCGTGAGCCACCTATCCAGTCAACCATGTGAGAATACATTCAGAGAGATTTGATCCATTACCTCAGTTAACCAAACGGCAGTTAACTTTACCATTAAAGAAGTTGAAAAAAGGATACGCAAAGTTAACATGAAGTTGCTGATCACATATCGCAACAAATCATTAAATTTTCCCACGCAACGGAAACAGGATGCGAAAGCAGCTAGAGTTCATTCTAAGGATTTGCCAATTGACGTGGAAATAGTTTCGGCTATTAACAAAGCCAAAAAAGATGCAAGGAAACTGTTAATATCACTTGGATGTATCGATGACGATATTGATTTTACAGATAGCATACATGGTAAGCAAAAAAACACTAAGTTCGAATTTGTATCACTTGGATCTTTGACCGTTCCCGACGGTACGTGCTTAAATCACAAATGAAATAATTCAAATAAACGTCTATAGTAGTATTATTTTCCACTTTTTAAATTAGATAACCTAGATCTACCGTTACGTCCTCAGCACCGACAAACCGACATAAATGACAATAGAAAATGTCTTAATATTTCTGTTCAAATCATATTTGTGACATCTATCTTCGTGTTCGCTGAGATCGTTTATTGAAGCCACGAACACGCTTAGAAATTGGATGAGTTGGTTCATGTCTGAGCTATTCTGGGCACATTTATTTGATCTAGATCAAATGATTCTATGGGTTTTGACAGATGGGATCGCTGCACATTTGAATCGGTCGTTATGGATTCTTGATCAATAGTGAAGATTGAGTTTCATGTCGGTTTGTCGGTGTCCCCAGTTTACAGCTATGCTTACCGAAGCAGAATCGGAGTCGATGACGGTCGAGAATGTGGAAGACATATTTAGCCAAGCAGAAGCCGTTGAGCTTATACGTCACCATGTTTCTGATGATACGGCCCACACATTCCGCATTGTAGTAAATGAACGTATAATAAATATTATATAAATTAAATAAAATCTTACGTCTTCGGGTCGTTTAAAACGGTCCAGTGACAGGCTACAGCGCTTCCGGCAACTACAGCAGCACGAACAATCACGGCACAAAATGTTCCATTGCATCATGTTTCTACAGGTGATTGGGTGCTCCTTAGCGAAAATTCTGTGTCATGTCACTAGCTTTAAGTATAACACAGGTAAATTTAACTAATGTTGTTTTTAATTATTTTTCTTATTAGATTGATACTTTTGCAGGAAAAACTCGCAGTTGTTCGATGACCAGCGTTCCTTTGATCTGTCCGGATGGTGTGCAGAAAAGAGGCATATGCCTTTTGGGCAATTTTATATGACAATACCTGGACAGGACCTGCCAACTCAGAAGATGACCTCTTATAAATTTATGATTGCTATGATACGAAGTTATCAGATGTTGCCAGATATATTTACAGTTCATCCATTAAATAAAAGTAGTCGAAAACTTTTTTCTTTTGTCATTCCGGGAAATGACTGCATCAAACTAAGCAATTAATTGATGGGTTTCAATAAGACTCATTGATGTACCTTCAAATTCTGCTGTGGGAAACCTCAGTATAAGAGCTGTCTTTTTATGAATATCAGGTTGTGGTTGATCAACGATCTTGGTTTTGCTGTATGCATTGCTGAAATTACAGCACAAAAAAAAAAATCAGCAAAAACTTTTTGCTGTTTTCCTGTCATTTATTGGTTCTCTACAAACCGAAAAAGTAAGCAGTGATTACTAGCAACACCGCCAAACCAACAACAAACTGCCTGCTTGTAACATAACTCTGACGGAGGCCAGTAAGAGCCAGTTCTGTTATCAATGACCAATCAAAACAGTCTTTGACAGGTAAATGGTCTTGTTTTTGCACTAACAGCTGTGAGTCCTGTCCTAGAGACAATACCGGCCGCTGTTTCTTTGATTTGACACCTTCTGAAAAGATGTCGAAAGCTATCTTGCGCATGTCATTAGGCTCCAACCAGTGACGGAATGATGTCGAGATCGCAACGATGATTTTGTTAAATACGTTCTGATTCGCCAAAAATATAAATTTCCGATCTTACAATCGAGCGAAAATCGCACGTCCGCACCAAATTTCTTTAACTTCCACAATAGCGCTCTTTTACGAAAATCGGCGAAACTGCCTGATGCTGCAAAGTGGACCGGTCGTCATGTAGTATTGATTGAGCGGCCACCTGGAGAGGAAGATACCAAATGCTTCATAGTATCCGGCTCGAACTGCCTTTTCCGTCGAAGATGGGATATGTGCATGGTTTCTCGACACTTTTCGGCAACGACAAAAACTTCGACAACGATTTTTTCAGTGAAATAACCATGAACGCAACAATGACTTCTTCCCGTAAATTTCTCGTGGCACAAAGGTTACCCACGTAAGCATCAATTCAATTGGATGGAGCGAACTCTTCTTCTTCAAATGATCGTGGTGGTTCTATTAAGCAGGATTTTCAATGACGAAGTTCGCGGAAAAAAACATTCATTTACGTTTTCAGTTCGTTGAACAATTCTTTGTCGTCGTGGACTTCCACGATGGATTGATATTTGTTTTCAGCTGATTATCTTCATTAGTGGTTGCCAGCAAGTAGAGATTTTTATTGAAGTGTTGTGTGGCTATATGTTCAGACCAGGGTTCAGACGCAGAAACTGCACTACGCCCAAAACACACAAAAACACAATGCTTCAGCAACGTGTGAGTGGCTTGCCCCCTGTTTGGTGCGCGCTTTTTATCAGCGTGGGTAAAAATTAAAGTAATTTTGCGTTAATGCCACTAATACCGGTGTTATATGACACTGTGTGCAAAATTGCGATCTGTCAAGTAGTTTTCAAGATACTCAAACAAGAGCTACGCCAGCAAATCTTGGGCGCGGTGATCGATATTGCTGGTCAATGGTCTCTGCTGCAGATATGGATCGGCAAAAGCTTTGATCTGCACCATTTCACCGTGTCTCGCCTTGTGAAGATGTTCCGGAGACCAAGACCATCGAGCGGCTCTGGGAGCGGCAAAAACCAAAAACGGAATGCCCAGAGATAGCGCGGAAGATGGTGATTTCTTTAAGAATAACGCTGAACTGTTTTCCACCCGACGTGGCCAAAAAGGCCAATTCGTCAGAAGTGGTTCGTCCAGCAGACCATGAAGCTGGCTGGGCTATGTGTTTAACGTCAGGAAGAGCGCCAGTGGGCAGCCGGCAAACACCTGGCGATGCGGCAAATTGCGTGCGCCCGGAAGTTGTACCGCGAGTGGCTGGTCCGAAGCCAGCTGTCTCGCCGTCCGCCCCGGCAAGTGCCATTATCAAGGTGGACACTAAACCGTCCGGCCTCGAGTTTTTGTCGTGCATTCGCTTGGAGGTTCCGGAAAAGATCCGGAAGAAAGATGGACCGGTCAGCGTGAAGAAGTACCTGACCGTAGCAGACGATCTGCGGTTCAGACGGTACAACAAGCCGTTCGTTACAACCGGCACCATAAACGGGCAGATTTATCGAGAGAATACTTGCAGAAGCGCTTGCTGCTTGCCTATATCTCACTGTGGTCCTACTCTGTTCTGGCTGAATCTCGCTTCGTGCCATTACGCCAACCTGTAATGGATTGCCATTTTCCAGAAACGAAGAGGCCATTAATGTGGTCCGAAAGAGCAGACACACAAATACCAAACTTCGTCCGATCGAAAAGTTTTGGGCGATAATGAAGAAGAAGTTGAAGAAAAAGCGGAAAAACGTTCAAAACCGATGAAGCTTTGAAGAAAAACCTGTGGCGAAGATGGACCAAAGCCTCGCCCAAAAATCTCGCGAGCAGTGCTAAGAAAAGTGTACGAAGCATTCAGCCCGGGAAGAAATTCAATAAATAAATTATGCCCAAAACATGGCTAATATATAGTCATTTAATCCTAAAAGTTTGAGAAGCATCCGATTTAAATGAAATTTTGGTGATCATTTTTGTGTGTCACATTTTTTCCGAGTCCAGTCTTTATTCATGGTTCAATGTCAATAATGAAGGCCACTCTGTGACAGAATTCTTGGTGGGACAGTGGGACAGCCATTCTAGTGTCGTCAAACAATGAAAATAAATTCCTTAAACAAGCAGTAACTCGTGCTACAATATTTGTGAGATTGAGGCACTCAAGCAAAAACAATTAGGAATTTACCATTTTACGAGCATATCTGCTCAGTCTCCGAAACGCGACTCGTGAGAGAATAGTTATTGTTGGATTGGAATTTTTTTTTTTTTTTTTACTTATTTATTTTCCGTCGGCCTATTTCCTCACATGGTGACAATCACCGACGCCAGAAGACGACTCCACCACCTGGACCCCTACCTAACGACTCATGACTATGAACCGGGACCAACAGCTTTGCTTCCTTCGAAGGAAGACGTGCACTAAGATTTTTTCGCCTCAGAAAAACCACCGACGTCGACTGGGATTGAACCCAGACCCACTGGGGTGCCAGTAGCAGTCACGCTTACCACTACACCACCGACGCCGGCAGGATTGGAATTAGAAGGATTGCAAAAAGTAACTTAGCCGACAATGACAGCCTGCTAATTGAGAACAATCAAAATGGTTCGACGCTGAAAAATCTGATGCATTGTTTCAGATTAAAAAATCATCCCAGATTTAGTAAGTCACCATTCGTCAAAATCGCTTGTACTAACGAAAAAAAAGTCTCAACTAAATCACGTATCAATTTCACATATGCTGTTCATGAAGCTCCCTATTATAAGAGCATATTTTCATCCGGAACTTATAACGATGAGGATGATGATAATGATGATGTTTCCATCGTAAGAACGATTTGATCAGGCTATTATTGTTGTTTGTGATAATCAAGCTCCTGTAAGTATGAAGGACCAAAAACGGTTATCAAAACCCGCGAATATAGGGAAGAGAATCTCCTTCCAAAAGCAAGTTCTCACTTACAGCACTGGAATCGAGCCCTCGATTGACAGAATATACCCAATAGATGTGGTCGAAGAGCCCGCCCTCGTTCCACGAAATGTTGCAACAAGGCGGAGGCAGTCCCATGCTCCATATCCAAATTGTGTCACTTGAGTACCCTGATGGTCCCTCCCTTTCCCCGAATGTGTTATTTAATATTTAGTATGTTTTGTTTTGATCATTTGATTGCTTTCTTCACAAGACATAAAATGTAATAACGACTACAATATGTTCCTTTGACTACAACAAAAAAATCCGTTGCCTAGTTTGAATTAATTCGCATTTTTGCGTGCAGAAAAAATCTTACTTGATAACTAGAGAGTTTTTAAGACAAATGATGTATAAAACATGAAAATTTGGCTCTGTAAAGTTGATTCGATTGAGCCTGTACAAATAAATGATTATTAAAAAAAAAAACTAGAGAGTTGAAGATATTCTGTATGATAAATAGACCAAATTTTATAGAGGCTTTTCGAGGTGCTTTTTTTAGCGAAAAAAATAAGTTCGAATGTCTTTTCTCTCAGTCGTTCCTATTTCAGCAATATATAATTACTAAAATCATTTCTTCTAATACCCTTCGTAGCACACTTGCCAGTCATTAGGTTGTGATAACAAATATGAGTTGCTAAGTCATAATCAAGTAACTACAACTTATTATGATCGTAGTGTGCTACTTAGGACGCTTAATTTGATGTCATTTTGAATTTCACTTACAAAGACGCGGAGGAAGAGAAAAGGGAAGGCTTAAAATGTGTTCGACCAAGTAGTCTTTATTTTATTTTGGGAGGAGGAGGGTTTGACCAAATTCTACGCTTCATACAAAATTTAAAAAAATTGTATTGAGAAAAGTCTACGAGGGGGAGGGGAATGGTCTGAGATTTTAAAAAATAAGTCTACGGGGTTAATGAACCGGCCCTTAACTGAAAAGTTACGAATCACTGAAATAAGTCTTTCTAACAAAAACATTTTTTTGTCCAAACTGTTTTTTTTTTACAGTGTCTCTTTATGTGAATCTACAGCCTACTTTAGACTCCGTAGGACGCTAAAATCGAATTAAGTGTGCCGAACTACAAAACTGATTATTTGCAAGACATTAATTAAACCGTTAGTCTTCTACAGCAACGTTAGTCACGTTCACATTAGGCTGTATTGATGTTCAAACAAAAAAAGTCGAATTCACGAATTTGCATAGTAAATTATGGTTGGACATGCTTCAAAAACCATCTCTGGAAAGTTTTAGATATTAAAAAAAATCGTTTAGTCGATAGCCGTCAATATCGACTTGATGTTTCATATGGGATTTTAAATTTTTCAGTATGAGAAATGTGGAATTTTCAGTTTTTATTCAAAAAAACTACTCTAAGGTTGAGCTAAAAAATTGGATGGCACTCTTTCATGAAGCATTTGAAACTAACCCTGCTTGATTTGAGTTTAAAATACCGCTTCCGGCATTGAATTTTAAAATACTGGTACCGAAAAGCGCAAGAGTGTATTGCAAGATGCACTTTGGACCTAGGGGTTCGACAACAGTGATTTTAATTCGTTGGTCTCATATTGATTGTTGGTAAAACCGCGAGGTCCTGGATATTCAATGGTATAAAATGTCGTCCACTCAAACTTCTTTAGACTACGGACTACGGAGTCGTTTGATACGACCGTAGTGTTTGAATATCACAAAGGTTAATGACTGTGTCTTTTTAATGTCGTTGATCACGTAGCAATGGCCGATGACCCGTCGTTTGTGCTTCAAATTCTCCACGCACTGGTCCTTATTTCCATTCATCGCTGGGACGGTGACATCTGGTGATGGATTGTTTAGCTCTTGCATGGGTAGTTCTGCTGATGGCTGCTTCATGATGGGGATACACGAACATGAAAGCACTTGCTTGGTTTTTTCTTAAATTCAACAAGAAAAGCAAAAACTACACGTGAATGATCTTACCAATCTTGGACGCAACACTTATATTTGTAACATTACTGTCTTGAGCTAAGTTGTTCATTAGGTTAGCCTTTTGGCCTTCCAAACAGTAGTACGCCGTTCTCGATCCAAAAGTATCCATGTTGATAAACATACACAGAAAAAAAAATTATTTTAACAAGCGCGTTAAATGTCCCTTCGTTTAATTCGAAGCCACAGGAGGCGCAAACAACGAAATTATTTGCAATCTTTCATGCGCCACACAACAATGTTTGAAATCTTTCATACAACAGACTAGATTCAGGTGTTATCTGGCTTACATTTTCATGAAATAGACAAGTTTTTTCTGTCAAATAAAGCATTCCCTTTATGTGCATTAGATAACGTAGGAAATTCAGTGTTTTTTTTTATCTGTGTAGTATTTGAAAGTATTTAATAGTCTTAATGAAACATAAGCCACCATTTTAGATAACAAAAAGTTGTCAAATATCGATCAGCGGATTTTTTACGCCATTTTTTATCCAAAAGTATCCAAAGTGCAGGCTTTTCGGTCATCGGTTTGCGTTCCGAAAATATCCATATTGCAGGGTATTTGAAAGTATTTCCCATTTTTCCGAAATTAAAGCCTGTCCACGTTAAATTTCAAACACTTTTCTTTCAGTGTAGATTTTGAAGGATGGAAGTGGAACAAATCGAAAAGTATGCTTCCGACAAATAGACAACAAGGTGGTAGCCATTATTGAGAAAAATCCCAATCTTTCTGTGCGAAATGTGGCTCGCAAAGTTGGGACGTCAAAATCATACGTACAAAAAGTGAAGCAGAGGCAAGGAATGAATGTGCACAAAGTGAAAAAGCTACCCAACCGTCATCACAAGCAAAATTTCACTGCAAAAGTCGTGGTAAGGAGCTTTACACCAATTTTTTGCAAACATTTTCTTGTATCATAATTCTCCAGGGCTAAAAGTGTTTGCACCTATGGATAGCATAATGTCAGAAATAGGTGCAGACAAATTTCTTCACACACACACAACATTTTCTTGTATCATAATGGACGACGAAACATACGTACTCGAAGACTTATAACAGCTTTCGGTTCTGGCTTCTTATACCGCAATGCAAAAGAACGCCGAAGGCGTCCAAATTCCGGAAGAAGTATTTGATTTGGCAGGCCATATGTAGTTGTGGTCGAAAATCTAAAAGTTTCGTCTCTACCGGCACTATCAACTAGGATGTGTACGAGAAAGATTGTCTGCACAGGGGGCGACGCCAGCGTAGTGGTTAACATACCTGTCACGCCAAAGATACGAGTTCGAATCATTAAACAAGTTACGAAAATACCCTAAAGGTGTTTTAGTGACTACGACGGGAGATGAACCAGCCCAGGGCTGAAAATCTCGATAATAAAGAAAAAAAAAGAAAAAAAAAAGATTGTCTACAAAAGCGGTTGCAACCGTTTTTCAGAAGCAACGAATCTTTAGCCTGTTTTGGCCTGATTTGGCCACTTGTTACTATGCGAAATCTGTCCTGGAAAGGTTTAAGGTACAAGAGGTCAACTACGTGCCAAAAACAGCCATCCACCAAACTGTCCAGAATTTCGCCCAATAGAGAAGTACTGGGGTTTTGTTAAGCGGAAACTCTTCGAACCTAAGAAAAAAGCAAATGGTACCGATGATTCCAAGAGAAGGTGGAGAATCGGCACGGCGGGCGTATCTGAGGATACCGTACGCAGCCTGATGACGGGTGTACCACAGAAAGTTCTATAATTTTACAGAACGAAAGATTATCAGCTTGATCAACTGTTTCTAATGTAGATGTAACTCTATTATTGCGAAACAAACAATCGGGTTTTGTTGAATTATGTGTAAATTTGTAAATTTTGCTTTTGCTATTATTTTGGTGTCCGAAATTTAACGTGGACAGTCTTTAGAAGCCGCCAGCTTGGATTTCAAAATGGCTTCAGACATAGAATTTTCAGCCATTCTACGCCGTTTCCGATCATAAAATATCGAATTCGCAGCGTATTTGACAGTATTTCTCACTTTTTCCGAAACAGAAGCCGTTATCTTCAATACCAAAACGGGATTGAATATTCATTTTCTAACTTTATACGTTAAAACCCTGTAAAATGCATACTTTTGGATCCGTAACCAAAAGTATGCATTTTGCAGGGTTTTCGACAGTTTTGCACATTTTTTCTAGGACCAGAAGACATTATCTAGGATTCCAAAATGACGCCAGATATCGAATTATTACCTTTACAACTTTGTAGAAGACGGCATCTTCCTAGATTTATTTAGTGTTGATTTATTTACTTGTTATTGACATCAACAGGCTCAATATGGCCCCAATGATGTAGATGGCTAGGGCTTCAATATACAGCCTCTACAAGATATTCATTTGTAAAATAGCGTCTCTTAGTGAGCCAATTCAGACCTTCTATTAACCGGAAGGCCTTGACCTACTCAACAACTTTGCTGAAAATAGTAACTTTTCATATGGCCAGGATCTTGAGATAATCCATGTTGGAACCAATTAGTACAAACATTTTGCATGCCAGCTAGTGCCACCTACTGAGCCAGTCCTGAATTAATTAGGCGACCATGAGGTAGCCCTTATCCTTCTCAATAAATTTCCCCAAGGCTTCATCACACTGATGACACCTGGCCCTCGTGGAGGCACTGCGAACACTGTTCGTGACGCTACAGTAGAAGCCAACGGAACCTGCCAACAAGACTGTCAAAGTGACAGAGAAGAACGAGAGAACGGTGAACCATAGCGCATCGTCCTATTATCCTATTATTCCTTTCATAGTATTGAAATCATTTGAATAGAGCGTGCTATCAAAAACTTATTATAATATCGCCTAAAATCATCCTAAAACTAGTTGTTCTTACTCTAAGTTTCATGCACATTCATGCAAATTGTAAGTAAATTAATCCTAATCTAAACGATTGATCTTAACCTAAACTATTCCTGAACACGCAGAGATAGGCAGAACTGAAGTTTCGCGGTGCGAAGAATTGTCTTAGATATACATACAAACCAATTTTTGTAAGTACAACTAAAACTACGTTACAACTGAAAATAAATAGTTGTGATTTGTTGGAAGAAATCGTATCGTGAGGACACATCATACCGCCAAACTACGGGAACA
>JASCZW010020326.1:0-12425 GCA_034211315.2 Aedes japonicus | reverse complement strand
CTAACAGTAATATCAAAAAGGCAATAGAATTATGGCAGCGTGCACAGGCTCATGCTTCAACATTTGCTTCGATGATGACCCCTTGGTTTTGACAGTGAAGTAAACAAGTATGTGTGTCATGATCAATCGTATTCGTCGACACACGAATACAAGTGCAGAGGAATACTTATTTTCAATTGACTTTTATAGCACAATTATCTTTACAGATTAAAAATAAAGATATTCGAGGTGAAAAATAATTCCATTTGATATGTTGACATGAAAACATATCAGATTTTGTACAATGGAATGCATATGTATGTATACGCAAAAATCAATCAATTATAGCATTGAGTTCGGGCTAAAATCATCAAAGTTTAAAATACGATATCTCAAATATATCAAAATATGTATCGGGCATAATTTCAGAATTGAAAGGTCACATATGGTACTTTCTGAAACATGAGTAATTTTTTGCAACAACTTGCAATTTTTTGAGAAAATAAATTTTGAAATTCATGATATTTTTCAAAGGTTTTGGCTAATATTTCGCTTGTTATGTTCCAAAACTATGCGAACATTTCCAAAACATACGCAAATTATAAGGTTCAACACATAAATGGTACCAAAAATAACATATTTAACGAAAATATGAAAATTAGTAGAAAAAACGTAAATTTCAGTTAAATTTTACAAAACTAATCGTATACTTTGTTAGTTTTGTAGACATAGAACTTTGATGTCTTCGGCAAACTTTTCTTATTATTTTATGCTCTACAATCTTTAGCCGAAGACGTCAAACCGCTAGAAGGCGAAATAAAAAAGTTAGTATCGCAGCGGTGAAAATTGAAACTAATGGAACTAATTTTTATTACCAAATTGTGGCGCAGATAAAACTGAGCAACAATGCTGAAGCAATCATCTTGATAAAATGCATGCTCAAAGCGCTAGAGGTTTTATCTTGCTAATTTCGTCTCCTGGCCCACTGTGCATTGGTAGCACTGCAATAGTGACACTAGGTACTTTTGCACCGACTCGAAAAATTGATTGGTTTGATGGCAAATGCTAACAGTTAGTAGAAGAAAAGAATGCAGCACGGGCGAGAATGCTGCAACACCGTACGAGAGCGAATGTGGAACGGTATAGACAGGCACGGAACAGACAAAATTCTATTCTTCGAAGGAAAAAGCGCCAGAGGGAAGATCGAGACCGCAAAGAAATGGAAGCACTGAACCGTGCTAACGACACACGCAAACTCTATGAGAAGTTGAACAGCTCGTGCAAAGGCTACGTACTACGGCAACCTTCTCACAGGTGAGTGTGAGGTGATTGAAAGGTGGAAGCAGTTCTTCAACGAGCACCTAAACGGTAATGTTACAGCGAACGAAAGTGGCACGGTAATAAATCTAAAAACACGCGCAAAAGATGACAGGACCCTGACCCCAACCCTTCAGGAAGTTGTGGAGGAAATTGGTCGGTTGAAAAACAACAAAGCCGCTGGTGTTGACCAACTCCCAAGCAAGCTGTTAAAATGCGGTGGTGAAGCACTGGCCAGAGCGCTGCACTGGGTAATTATCAAGATTTGGGAAAAGGAATGTTTACCGGAGGATTGGATGGAAGGAATAGTGTGTTCCATCTATAAAAAGGGCAACAAGCTGGATTGTTGCAATTATCGTGCGATCACGCTACTGAGCGCAGCCTACAATTTGCTCTCCCAAATGTTATGCAACCGCCTATCACCAATTGCAAAGGAGTTCGTGGGGCAATACCAAGCGGAATTCATGGGCACCTGCGCTACTACGTACCAGATTTTCGCGATTTGGCAAGTGTTGCAGGAATGTCGCGAATACAACGTGTCCACACACCATCTGTTCATCAATTTGAAATCAGCTTATGATACAATCGATCGAAACCAGCTATGGCAAATCATGCACGAATATGGATATCCGGAAATACTGACGCGGTTGATCAAAGCAACGATGGATCGAGTGATGTGTGTTGTCCGAGTATCAGGGACGCTCTCGATTCCCTTCGAATCTCCGAGAGGGTTACGACTAGGTGATGGATTGTCGTGCTTGTTGTTTAACATTGCACTGGAGGGTGTGATTCGAAGAGCTTGGATAGACACGAGTGGCACGATCTTCAGGAAGTCTGTCCAACTATTTGGCTTCGCCGACGACGTTGATATCGTAGCACGTAACTTTGAGACGATGGCGGAAACATACATCAGATTTAAGGCTGAAACTGGTCGGATTGGGCTTGTGATTAATGCGTTGAAAACAAAATACATGAAGGGAAGAGGCTCACGAGAAGACAATGTTAGCCTCCTAGCACGAGTTCAGATCGACGGTGATGAAATCGAGGTAGTAGACGAATTCGTGTATCTGGGCTTATTGGCGATCGCCGATAACGACACCAGAAGAGAGATACAGAGCCGCATTATGGCTGGCAATACGTGCCTACTTTGGACTTCGAAGGACGCTAAGATCGAACAAAGTTCGCCAAACCACAAAGCGATCATCTACAAGACATTAATTAGACCGGTAGTTCTCTACGGCCACGAAACATGGACAGCTAGTGGAGGACGCCCTTGGAGTCTTTGAACGGAAAGTGCTGCGTACCATCTACGGTGTACTGCAGATGGTAGACGGAACGAGAAGGAGGCGAATGAACCACGAACTGCACCAGTTGCTGGGAGAACCTCCTATCGTACACATCGCAAAAATCGGTCGACTACGATGGGGTGGTCATGTCGTAAGAATGTCGTACGACAGCCCTGTTAAAATGGTTTTCGAAAACGAACCGACGCGTACAATAAGAAGAGGCGCGCAACGAGCAAGGTGGATCGATCAATTAGAAATTGACCTGTGGACCCTCCGCAGACAGCGAGGCTGGCAAGGTACAGCCATGGACCGATTACAATGGAAACAACTTCTGTGTACAGCAGAGGCCACGCCGGCCTTAGTCTGATTGCCAAGGTAAGTAGGCGAAGCTCTAGGAGTGGACGGTAATTTATTGCTAGAACGAATAGAAATGAAGAGAAAGTGTATTGATAGTTCCGTATAGGGGTAACGGCAGGCTTTGAAATTGAAAGATACAAGTTTGAAAACGAGCGGAGGGCATTGAACGGTAGTATCCGATCAGGCACATAACCCTTTACCATACTACCCAATGCAGGGTAGGCAAGGGGGAGGATACCCCCTTGACTGGTAAAAGGTTATGCAACCGATCGGGCTCTTATACTACCTATTGCTTTTATCTGGTTCTAGCGATTTGTCCCTCTCCCAATACTGCCTAACACGGGTGAGAAATTATCTCCCGCTGTTGGGTTTATTTTTAGCATGTACCGACTATTTCACACATTTGTTCTTCTCGTCATACTATTACTTATAGATCTCGGAGAGGAACGACATTGGGTCAAGGGATCTCTGATCGGATACTACCGTTCATTGCCCTCCGCTCAATTTTCAAACTTGTATCTTTCAATTATTATCACGATCTGTCAAGTAGTTTTCAAGATGCATTCGAAACAAGATGAGCTACGCCAGCAAATCATGGGCGCGGTGATCGATAATCCTGGTCAGTTGCACAGATGGATCTGCAAAAGGCTTGGAATCCACCATTCCACCATGTCCCGCGTTGTAATGATGTTCCAGGAGACGAAGACCATCGAGCAGCGCGCTGGAAGCGGTCGAAAACCGAAAACGAAATACCCAGAGAAGGCGCGGAAGATAAGGCAGTATTTTAAGAATAACCCGAACCTTTCCACCCGAAACGTGGCCAAAAAGTTCAATTCGTTGAAGTGGTTTGTCCAGCAGACCATGAAGCGGGCTGGGCTACGTGTTTTTAAGGTCAGGAAGCCGCCAAACCGGACTGACAAGCAAAACACGGTAGCCAAATTGCGTGCGCGGAAGCTGTACCGTGAGTGGCTGGTCAAGCCAGGCTGTCTCGTCATGGACGACGAGACATATATCAAGGCGGACACCAAACAAATCCCCATCGTCGAGTGTTTATCGGTACGTCCCGCATGGAGGTTCGGGAAAAGTTCCGGAAGAGAAAGATGGACAAATTCGCGAAGAAGTACCTATTGTGGCAGGCGGTCTGCGAGTGTGGACGGTACAGCAAGCCGTTCGTTACAACCGGCACCATAAACGGGCAGATTTATCGAGAGGAATGCTTGCAGAACCGCTTGCAGCCGTTCCTCCGCTCTCACCGTGGTCCCACGCTGCTCTGGCCGGATCTCGCTTCGTGCCATTACGCCAAACCTGTAATGGATTGGTACGAAGCGAAGGGCGTTAATGTGGTCCCGAAGGAGGCGAACCCGCCAACTTCGTCCGATCGAAAAGTTTTGGGCGATAAGAAAAGCGGAAAAACATTCAAAACCGATGAAGCTTTGAAGAAAAACTGGGAGAAATTGTGTTAGGAAGATGGACAAAGCCTTGCCCAAGATCTCATGAGCAGTGTTAAGAGAAATATACGAGCATTCAGTTTGGAGGAAGAAATTCAATGAATAAATTAAGTATGCCAAATCATTGATAATATATAATTATTGAATCCCTGAACTTTTGAGAAGTATCCGATTTAAAATGAATTTTTGGTGATCATTTTTGTGTGTCTCAGTTTTTCCGAGTACAGTCTTTATTGGGCATGGCCAGAATTGCACATTGTTCCGTTGCGTGTGCTATTCACGAGAGAATTCTCAAGCTTTGGAATGTTGTTATTGACGAAGCATTGGCCAGACATTAGGGTAAGTGATTGAACTTATATCATCTCCCAAGTAATATTGCCAAAACCCAACAACTTTATAACATTTTATTGAAGTTTTATGTAAGCCGCTAGAAATAATTTGATTTTATAATGGCACCTGCAGAAAACTAAACAGCTGGATTACAACGATTTTAAAACCTTCTTAAATTCCTTGTAATCCTATCAAAGGTTTTGTTTCGACTTTATGAACTCGTAAAATGCTGCTCTAAAGGCCATTTTTGGACTCATAAATATTATCCTATTATGTTCAGCAGTTGGATGAGTGCACCACTCCGTCGCATTCTTTTCATGAGCTTTTGATCTGAAGTTAGTTAGATCTTTGTGTTCAAAACTTTTCAGAATTAATAAATATCCCGCTTATGGATATTCTTTTTTTACGGTGCACTCATGCAGATTATGCTCTTCCACGTTCTCTTAACAGCATATTGCCTCACGATAAAGTAGCAACAAGAGAAAAAGTAAGCAAGCATCCATTGTAGTAAGTGTATTTGAATGCATCTACTTCGCTCGACATGAAACATAAATAAATAACATAATGCCAGTAAAAGATGAAAGCCTTTAGTAGCTGCAAGCTCCGCGAAGCATCATCACCATCGGCATCATCGACTGTTGATAGCAAGCACAAAAGGGTTAGCTTTGCATACCAACAGTGGCGTGCCTGCACAGAGGGAGCGCCGGTTTTAGTCCAGTCGCTCTGCTTTTGTCTTCTTCGTTTTTTTGGGTACGACAAAGATCTTCCCATTCACTAGTGGAGCGACCGGATGCTGGAATGTCGGCTTTTGACAACGGCTAGCGAGGAGATGCAAGAACACAAAAAACAAACACTTTTTTTCACGTACAATAATAGGTAGATATGCACTTTACTCACAGGTAATTCAATTTTGCTTTGCCCTTATCGGAAACCTATGGGCGAAGCAAACGCTAGAATCGGTATATATATATTTTTTTGATTGTTTTGTTTTTGTCGATCTGGTTCTACTGGCGCCAGTAAGATGACTGCGGATGTGGACATTAGGTTTCCAATCCAACAACATAAGTCGGCTGAACTGTAGGAAACGCAGCAGTTTGCATCATTTGCGATTGTCATGCTTTCAGTAGTTTATTCTGAGGTTTTAAATAAATTTGTTTTAAAATGCTGCATTTCTTTCTTTTTTTTAAAAAAAGAAAAATGACCGTGCGTGTCATAGTTGCTACTCCGTTACCGATCAGAACTAGTGTAATTGCACAGAGAACCACATAGATAGAGCTTGGGAGTAGCTTCACATCTTCAATGTACAAGTTCACTAGTTCATTTTATTTATAGATCGGTACCGGCGCCGGCCACGTCCTCACGGACTTTGGGGAGGGGGGAAGTTAGTTTGACAATCGTTGGTTAGAGACCGTATTTACCTCTGCGTCTCCACAATTGTCAAGGGAGGGATGGATTTGTATTAGTGAGGTTATTTTTAGATCATGGATTCACTGTGGTAAGTGATGCGATCAATGAAAGCGCAGTAGACTGCTTTTTATTTTAAATCTAATGGTGATAGAAAGAGGCAAGTGACAAATAGCAAGGAAGAGGATGAAAGCCTGAGATTGAACTCCCGACCATCTGCTCAGTAAGCAGAACGGGTAACCAGTGAGCTACCTAGCCACGTCAAATTGTTTTAAAATACTGCATTTCTTCCTGAACATTTATTGTAAAATTTAACTGTCCTAGAACTTTGTCATAAAAAAACGTTAGTTGAACAGTCCAACTTCGTGCATATGTCTAGTGATGAACGCAATATATACTATTATAGTCATTTTTATTCGAAAACTCCAGAACCCCGATCACAGCGGAAACAGAGAAAACGTGTCAATACCACACATTGGTTTGATATCCTGAAACTGAATTTTACGTTCGATTTCTGCTTACTTGCTATGTTATTCCTTCCATAAGGAAATTCAGTCGAATGTTCGGGTAGATACGGCAATGAGTGTGTATTTGAAGGAAAAAGCCTTCCGGGCTCTATTAGATATTGCGAGCTATCACTGGCGATGGCTTGCAAACAACCGAATGGAATGCAATAAACGAGGATGAATTAAAATTAAAATTGTTCCGAGACCCCACTTCGATGCGAAGTGATAGAGGCCATCGATGCCTGGCAAAAGGATCATAGAGATGCGTTGAGGGCACGTTTAGTAGTGCGTATTGATGGGAATGCGTATTCAATGGGAATCTTTTTTTTATTTTCTATTAGTTCATTTATTACAGTCAAGATGTCTCGATAAGTTACAATTAATATTAAAGCTGAACTTAAGAGGAACGTAACAAAACATTATTCTCGGCAATCGGAGATCGTATCGTATATTAAAGAGGGATTGATTAATATGTAAACAAACTAGTATTCGATAGATTTCGTCGACAGAAAGTGCCTAAGAAACATATGAATTTCAAAAGACAACGGATTTTGCATTTGACGGGAAAGCGTCCCAACCAGATACTGGCTGAGACCCGGAAGGAAGGAATATGCCGCACATTAATTGACCGGACGTTGAGAAGATGGAGGACAAGAGGCACCATCGATCCAAACAAAACCAGGCCGTCCTCGCAGTGTACGTACCAAACGGCGTGTAAAGGCGGTGCGTCAGAGAATTCACCGAAATCCTTGCCGTTCTTCAAATAAACTGGCTAAGGATATGGACATCTCTAGGAAAATTATCAGATCAGTTCTCAAACAGGATTTGAGATTGGTGCCGTACAAGAAAAGAAAAATTCATGGGCGTTCGGAAGCCAACAACAAAAACAGAGTCATTCGTTGTCGTGAATTACTTCGTCAGCACGGTGATTCCGTGATTGTGTTTTCGCATGAGAAAAAATTCGTATTGCAGCAAAGTTTCACCGCTCAAAATGACAGGGTCTATGCAGCGAGTATTCAGGATATCCCTTCTTCAATTTGCGCACTTCAGTGCTTCCAAAATGTTACATCGGTCATCTTGGATTTCTGCTGTGTAAAAATCAACGCAGCATACTACGTAAAAGAGGTCCTGGAAGAGCATTTGAAAAAGCATACTTCAACGATGTTCGTGGATGAAATCCCCGAAAATCAGGTGCGTACCGCTTGTCATGCCTTTGCGTAGAGACTAAGGGCAATAATTAAAGCTAGAGGCTCTAGAATGGAAATGTAAATATGTTCACATAAACAATATAAAATAAGAAACAGAATAACAAAGAATCATAAAAATTATTTGTCTTTTCGTGGAAGATACAGTCTTTGTTTCATGCGTCACTTATTAGGGCCTACCCTGTTGTACACTTATGACGATTGATTTGCTTCCAAGTTCTACAACAAAAGAATCAACCGATCAGATGACATAACGTGAATAATGAAGACCACACATTAGTTCAATATTGATTTTTCACTAGGACCTAGCTGACAAACGTAAACAATGGCTTCTCCGTTTATTTCAATGATTCAAACTGAAATGATTCATGTTGAGAGAAGATGATCGAGAAAATGGTGGAACTATTGAGTAATGTAATCATGAAAGGCTTAAAAAAACATTATTTGAAACTGAGGTATGGATTTTCGCATTTTTTTTATGGGACGTACTGTTATACACAACAATTATTAATTTGAACTTCTATTTCACCTTTACCAAATCATGGTTTTTGTTGTTGCATGAAGCACGTAATCAATTATAATATTTGAAAATTGGAAATATCCTCCTTATCAACATGCCATCCTAGAGGTGAACAGCAATTTTTGCTAGAACCAAAGATGTGAAGAGAAAGTATTGATAGTTTCGTATGAGCACCGCAGGTTGTGAAATTGAATAGAAGTAATTAAAATTGAGCGTAGGGCATGTTTGTTGTTTTCTATTACTTCATTATCTTCATCATTAAAGGTAAATAGCTTTCTTTTGAAGTACTTATATCTTTCCCGCCTAGTATAAATCTAGCAAAATTCCTGCGAAATGTATACGTCTCCAACTACAGTGATAAGCCGCACGTTGGGACACAACTTCGTTTATTCGAAATTTTCCGTAAACTCGTTTGGATGGTTTATCAACAGTCCAACTTTCCAATGTAGCTAAGGTTCCTTGCCATGTTTGATTTTTTAAATCTTGATCAATGTCTATGCCCAAGAAGTGTCTGACTTGTTTAAGGTCTCTCATCAGGAATATCTTTTGAAGATTTGATTTTATCCAATCAACATCTTTCTATGATTAAGATATCATCTACATATAATATAAGAACTATATTTAGAGATTTCGATTTGTAAACGTAACTATCATTTTTCAGCTGAGTGAATCCGAATTGCTGAACAACATTGTCAAAACGCTCATACAAACTCCTGTGCAGGTGTACAATTACAAGGTGAATTTCTAACCTCATCGCAAGGCAAGTGCATGAATATTGTTTCACTTAATGTTCCATCAAAAAAGGCTGTTGTAACATCCATCTCATGCACAAATAAATAATCTCTGCTCATTAGCTTAAGATAAAATTGCTCGTATGCTTCCCATCTGAGCAACTGGTGCGTAGGTTTTTTGATAATCAAATCCATATCGCGGTGAGTATCCCTGTGAGTATGACTTGAATTTGATTTGAACCCGACTTGATTATGAGTTTGGCCGGACTTGAACCTGCCCGGAATGTATGTTTCTTGGGATTCAACATGTTTGCTCTTGAAGTTTTGGGTCATTCAGCTCCCGCAAATCATAGACATATAAAATGCTACTCTGTTTGCTGTCGCGCAGCAACTATGGAATAGCAATCAAAGAATTGTATGTATCATGAGAGCTGAGATTTGTGCTCTCGATGTATTGAGCCATGTCCTCTATGAACCTCCACTTTTGTACAGAAAAAAAAGAACCCAATTTCAACCCGACATGAAACCGTGTCAAATCATCATTAACCCCGAAAATGCCCAAAAGTGGTGTTTGACTGACTACGACGGGAGATGAACCAGCCCGAGGCTGAAAATCTCGATAATCAAGACAAAAAAAAATAAAAAAATCATTAACCTGAGTTGATTGTGAGTTCAACTTGTATTTTTGTCAAGTTTAATCCGTTTGAATTGAAACTAACTGGAATCCAGCTTGATTCCGGCTTGAACCCGGAGTTGAACCTAGCCTCAACAAACCTTAGATAGAAGGAAAGCCAGTGATAATAATAAAACAGCGTCCAAAGACTCAAAACATATTCAAGCCCTCCACATTTTTCCATCAAACTTTTCTCGAGTCGAATCGATCACACCATCCTTCGGCACAGCGTCAGAAGACCAAATACGAATTCGCATTTTCCACTTTTGTTTTAATTGTATTCGCAGCGAAATACACAGTTTAAAAGAAACATTGAGTTTTCTGCGTTATATAATGCACATAAATGGAATGCTAGATTTGGCAGAATTTAATGGGATATTTCATGTAAATTTAAGCCACGCTTGCTTGGGTTTGTAATCAAACGAGGGAAAATTTTACGCGCCTGTTAAAATTCATTTTTTTCTGTGTAACATTCATCGGCGGAGCTACTCACGTGCGAATAGCAAACATTGAAGAACGATAATGAAAGAATAAGACGGAATGGAACATACCGCGAAACGTCATATCACATGAGTCACTCACAAGGGCATCCATCAATGACAGCACTCCTTTCGTTAGCGAATGCTTGCTTAAGGGCTTATGCTGAATCATTCTTGATGACAGTCATTACCTCAACATTTAGAATTGATATAACTCAGAGTCAGTACTAGATATAGACAATTTAATCACATCAGTTTGTATGCTTACTTGCTGTGAGCAATCTGATAGAGTTCGATTCGATGTTCATTCACTAACAATCGAGATTTATCAATTTGAAATAGCAAGGTGAGTTTGCGAGAGCGAGAGAAAATATAGGAAAAAATTCATGAAGCAGCGATTCACCTTAATTTGTTTTATTTTGGAAGTGCTCTGAGATTACAAACACATTCGAACTGAACGAGGGGAATATCAGTGACACTGGTGTGGATATTTTCTCAGTGCCTATTGTAACCTGCTGAATCCTTAACGAATGCACTTAGTTTGAATCAGGAATGCGAGATCGATTGAATTACATTCACTTCTTTAAATCATACCTGAAACATAATTTTACCTTTCAAATAATGATCTACGCTGGTTTTGAATATTGTAATGCAGCATAAAAATCGAAAGCGTAATTTTAAACCATATCTTTGCTCTGATCATTCCACCTGATAACATTCACTGAGTCAAATAAATCTCGTTCGGTGTATTCAAATTGCTTACGATCACTGGTTCAACGCATCCATTCAGATATAACCTGAACAAATTGATTCAATTTGTGATTATCTTAAACAGTTGTCCACGATGAAATTGCCACACACAAATTGATTCGCAAAATTCGAGTTTTCATCCGATTGCCATCAAATTTTCAGGGATTGAGAAATAACTATTAAACTTCATTTTACCATTTTACTCGTATTTTATTTACAGTCCATACGCAAATGCCCGCACCTTGGCCTTAACCCCGGCCATAAGATTCTGCACAACCTGTGAATCAACCGTTTTTTGCATGTAAACCCATACTTTCTTCAGTTCCTCGACTGTCTTCACTACCTTAGGTCGGTTAAGAAGGTGCTGCTTCATAATCGCCCAGTACTTCTCGATGGGGCGGAGCTCCGGAGTGTTGGGAGGGTTGAACATTTTCGGCACGAAATTGACCTTATTGTCCGCATACCACTTCAGCGCACGTCCTTGGAGTAGTGGCATGAGGCCAAATCCGGCCAGAAGATTGTTTGAACGTTGTGGGCCTTCAGGAGAGGAAGCAGCCGCTTTTGGAGGCACTCTTTTATGTACACCTGTCCGTTCATCGTGTCGTGGGTCACGAAAGGTGCACTCCGCTTCCCGCACGTGCAGATGGCTTGCCAAACCAGAAATTTCTTCGCAAATTTGGACATCTTCTGAGTGCGGACATGCTCCGGAACGTTGAATTTATCCTTGGCCGTGAAAAACAGGTTGCCGGGGATCTGTTTGAAGTCGGCCTTCACATATGTTTCGTCGTCCATGATGCAGCATTCAACTTTCGTCAGCATGTTGAGGTACAACTTCCTGGCACGGGTTTTGGCGGACTTGTTCTGCTTCTCGTCGCAATTAGGGGCCTTTTGTACCTTGAACGTTCGAAGCCCAGCCTTAGTTTTGGCCTTCTGGACAAAACTTCGGCTTAGGTGCAGCTTCTAAGCCACATCCCGAACGGAGGCGTTTGGATTTCGGTTGAAGGCCCCAACTACGCGGTTGTGATTTTTGGTGTTGTACGGAATACTTTTTCCTTCACTTCTGGGCTTCCGATCGGTGGTCAACCGTTCTTCGAACGATTCCCAACGTTTTAGCGATGGAACGATGCGAGAGATCCTTGTTCTCGTGATGAATGCGCAAGATTTTATCACGCACGAGTTGTTCTGTCGACTCCATTTCCGCGAGTTTTGATCACAGGACTTTAAAACTTGCAGGATGTAAATAATGCACTATGAACTAAATCCACCCAAATTTTCATTAAATTCTACCCAACGGTTAAAAAGTTAGAGCAATTTCATAGTGTGGCAATTTCATCGTGGACACCCTTTAATAAATAGGTATGTATATCTATATCTCCAACCCCGCGTATAAAGTGGAGCAAATGTATACAAATATTAAAGTATACTAAAGAATGCATATAT
>JASCZW010020325.1:0-12437 GCA_034211315.2 Aedes japonicus | reverse complement strand
GTGTACAGATTATCATTTTGTCGAAATAAATGTTTCACACCTTTTCTCCAACACAGAACAAAACAAAACAAACCTCTTTGACAGATTGTGAAGGTAGTGCAACCCTTCGTGAAGGTTGTCGCGTTTATTCGTTTGCTCTTAATTTTCGATCAACATATATTTTTTTATTCATTAATTTGTTTATGTATACAAAATTAATATTTTTTTCGATAAGCTTAGAGAGCGAATGTTTAAGTAATCTAAAAATGTGATTGTCGGTTGTTTTTAAAATTATTTTATTGCTTGAAAATATGATTGTTGTTGGGCTTGGTAAAAGTACCATACGGGAGCATTTTTTTAAAAATACTTTTTTTATAGCAGAAGGAAACAGAAAAATGCTAACAATAAAATGCATTTATATACCCTAAAAAATGCTGAATATGTATGATTCAAAGCTTAAAAAATCAGGCACTTGGAGAAGGATAATTTTAAATTGAATAAATATCGGACTTGGCGGTCGAAGTCACCCCACCCTGTTCATCGAAGTCACTCCGCTCTACGGTGACAAAAATGACGTGTTGAACGAATAGAACGTTGGTTGACACATCCGCCTTGAGCCTCGCAATTCTTAATCCGGTCCTGACCGGAATTTGTCAGGGTTTGACATTGACTTATTGTTTTGGGGTTCGAAGTAGTACGTTTGTTTACATGTCAATATCGTGATATCAACTTGGTATTAATATATGGGCTCGGAAAAGTTGACTAATTGCCTGCATCGACTGTTATTCAGGATTAAAACTGCAGGAGGAATGGAAGAATGGGATAATCTATACCAACTACAAGAAGGTAAACAACTGGACTGTACATTCAGTCTTTACGTTAATCTGTTATCAATTTGGTTCAAACCTTTGCTCGGCCAGAGATCAGAGCCAATTTTATGGCGGAGATCTCATTTGAAAACACGGTGTTCTGTGATGTCTTGCCGTTTCCTGAAAGCTACCGTTAAATTTTCCTGCTCCAACTGTACCATATAAGAGTTTGGTAGTGTAAGAATGTGAGATTCTCAGAAATTTATTCAGAAATCAGATTAATTGTCACCATTTTGTAGAGTCAACAATCTTGAGAATGTAAATTTTAAAACCGAAGATCTGATAATCTGTGCCCTTTCAAGAATATGTAATTTCTTATATTAATGAGGTTAAAATGTTGACAGAGCAGCTAGAGAATGAATTTATTAATTTTATTTATTTCTTTTAACTGAAACAACCGGATTGCCAATGAAGGATGATATTTGAATGCAGCAGCTCGTCACATGAGTGAGATCTATAAATAAAAAAAACACACATGCATCGAAAAACTAAAGGTTGTTTAACTCTTATGTGTTCGACAAATGAAAACACCTTGAAGTGTTCGATAAGGTACCCGGGAACTCACAAAATTCTAATAATTGTAACTTTGATAATTATTGAACAATTTTAATTCTATTGGCACCGTTAGATTAACAAACATATGCGCTTTATGGACACTTTCCGGGCTGTGGCTCGGTAAGAAGATACTATTTGGAAATTCAATTGAATTTTCGGGAATGAATGTGAATTTTGAAGAAATTTCATGAATTTTGATACCCATATTTCCAGAATTTCCCTATAAATATTTTCATGGCCACTCTGTGGAACATGTTAAAGAATGGAAGTTCTAGGCACAAGTAGGAATATTGCCCACAAAAGAATAAACATAGTTTCTAAGCAGTTTTCCAAAGATTTTGACATCCATTCCCGGAAATTCAATTAATTTTTTCAAATAATTACTTCATACCGGACCTCAGCCCCGGAAATCCGGGTTTCCGGAAACCAAATGAATCCAAATTGGACATTGTATGAAAACTATCCGCGAATGAGTTTTTGATTCTCATAGCACCAAAAAATTGAAATCGGTCGATCATTTCCAGAGTTACAATCATTTGAATTTGGTGGGTAGCCGGGAACCCTGTCGAACCCTCAAGAGAAAAAAAAAAGAAGTCCCTCCCTTCGGCTCCCATTGCTACTATACATATGTTTTTTTTTTTTGCAAAAAGTTGCTTTCGAACTGTATGTATGTATGTATGTATGGTAGCCACCATCCCCTCTAGCCCTTGGCTTGGATGCAGCTCCACTTAATAGCAAGATCAAATTGGGCCACCGATCTGAATTCGCACTATTGCTGTATGAAGGTCCAAAACGGAGGGTGGACCCGTAAGCAGAGACACTTACACGAAATCCACCGGAAATTAAGAATCTCCTTCCAACGATATGATCCAACAAACCGAATAACACAATTCGCAATACTCATTAAGCTTTCTACAGGATGGCTTGTAGAAGGGCGCGTCACTCTCCTGAAACTGTTGGAGTAGAACTCGCAGCACCACACTCGAATCGGTAGGATAAGAAATGATACTGTTTGTTCCCTCCTAGACTCAGGCAGTCAATCAAACCATCGTCCAGTTTCAGCTTGAATGATACCCTGGTGCTCCCTCCCAACCCAGTATTTATTATATTTATATAAATATAGATGTAATGTAATAATAATATCTTATATATGAATATATAGTAGAGCAAAAATTATATAAGGATATTTAGTTAAATTATGTAATAGTTGGAGTTCACGAGCCTATGATAACCATGTTAAACTAAATTAATTAACCTGCTGAAATAATAATATTAAGGCAGTAATAATAATATGCAGCTTTGTACCACTTTGTATCACTGATGGGTGACTGTATCTCTGGAATGTGAAGGTCATCTTGTTATTCATTGAGGTATAAATATCAATAAAGCATTCAATTGTATATAAAACCATAATATTATATTATTACGTATTTAATCATGACATATAGATATGTAACCTTCTGGAATGAAGAGCATTTATTAATTTTGATAATTATTTGATATAATGTAATAAAATAATTATACCGGCCGGATCACCAATCTGAAGCAATTAAAATTTTATTAATTATTTTATTACTTCTTCCATAATATTATATTTATTATATGCAATTAATAATGATGAACAGCTGTGTTCCGCTGAACCGCTCAAATAGTAGTTGATGATCGTATACTGAAATGTTAAGGTCATATTACGCCATTTAATGGAAAATATAATGAAGGAATTAAAAATTGAGTGGTCGAGAGAGTCGTCAACATTTCTATTAATGAAAATATGCTAGAGCTGGTAAAAAAACATGCATCATATAATAACACATACTAATATCTACACATCTACATATACATCCATTGCTACTTTCGAGAAGGCCACTCCGACGGTGCTAGATACAGCTGAAAATTGATCCCCATTCTTACTGCTGCTTCTACCAGAAGATGATCATCCTATAACCGCAAGACCTCCTCTCTAAACTGTATGGTACCTGAGAGAAATTTACCTTTCTGGCGTAATAAATGTAATGAAATATACAGAATTAGGCTATGAATAACCAATGTCCTATAAGATAAAATATATAGTGAGGGTATATTGTAATATGAACTGAAAATTACATGTGCGCCGACTGCTGTTTTGTTGGCAATTGTAGACAAACTTGCGCATCCATTATGAACCAGAAAATTTAGGCAGTGTATGACCGCCATGAAAAAAAAGAATTTTAAATTTTAAATTATTTTGTAATACCTGACGACCTGGAAGACCTGAAAGATATGAGAATGGAAAATTATGATATGATTTACCGGTCACACCCCTCACTTCGCTATTGTCGGATTGACAACATTGCCCAGGCTACGCCAACCAGCGTCTCCATGTTTCAGCTAGCAGTCTTTTGTGATCATATGACTCTGTGGAGGCGTGAGGTAGGAACTTGTGAGGACCAGAGGTCGGTCGCACCCTCCTGCCAAGTTGTCAACTCACCATTTGAAGCCCTGCAAAAAGTTGCTTTCGAACTTTCACTAAAATGTCACTAGCTTTTAGGTTTCTGTTTTGACTATGAATTTCGTAATGTAAAACCTGGTATCCTGTCAAATACATAAGAGTTAAGCGTATTATTGCTTCTATCAGATTTGATATCCAAAACAAATTCCAATTAAGGTAAACCTTCATAGATGTGTATTTCAGCTGAGATGAAAGTTTTTAAATTTGTGAACAAAGTTGTTGAATTTGATTAATTCAAACTACAAAAACGATTGTACAGTACTGTTCGTTGCGTTCGTGTTAAAGAGGAAAGTTTTCAACCAACAGGCGGGAAATAATTTTCAATATCTCAATGTTTAGCAAGCTAAAGAAGATTGCATTGTATGCCACTGAGAAAGCCCATATGACATAAGGTCGTTTGGCATAATAATAACTTGAGCTAAGTGGTCATTTGGCATAATGCCGTTGAGGATAATGAACACTTTTTAAATAATAAGTAGAAAACCTCTACGTCAGGCCTTTGATGATACCGTTGAGAAAATTCTTTCGAATCTTACACGGAACATGTCGTCAACGAAGATGCTATTTGCAAATAATACGGAAGAAGCCACGTTTGAAAAATTTGAATCCATCCTTTCCTGAAGCTCATTTTTGCAGTATGATGCTCCATGTAGTGAAGCACCATACTGCAAAAAATGAGCATTGTAGGTTAACGTTTACCTCGTGTTTGGAATAGGGTCCCGGGGTGGTTAAGTCGTTCTCTACCCTATATAAGCAAAATCTCCTCACGCTAAAAGACCTCGATACCTGTAAAGCATATAGGGTTACCATTCCCATTTTTATCTCATCATTTTGCAATTTGTGCTGTTCGAAAGTAAATTATTAGTGGCTATGCGATTTCTGATTTCGTACTTTTCACATTGTTAATTTAAAACAATTTCAGTTGTTTTTAAAAGCAAGCAGCAAAAGGAATCTGTTTTTGCACGCACGGGGACCGGATCGATTTCGGACACTTTATAAAACTGTTCGTTAACTGCACTGAACTTATTAAAAAACTTTATTTATTTATTTAGTTTTTTTCGGATTTATTTCCCCGACGGTCTGATTTGAACTGATTTTATTTATCTACCTACATGGTCAGCTGGCAAGTGAGAGTCTGACGATTCTCAGTAGCTTCCTTATCTCCGATCTCTTATCAGAGATCTCCTACCGCGAAACAGATATATAAATTGCCAATAACAGACAGAAGAACTACCTAGCAAAATGTGGATAACGTTTGCTCTCACTGTTAACCCTCGCGTGACCAGAAACAATTGATTGATAGATCAAACCTCCTGTTATATCGTTATATTAACCTTTGTCTACAAATAACATACCTGATCCATCAAACATTGCTCACGATACCTTGTTTTGTTAAAAACCCTTGCTCCCCATTGTTACACTTTTTTGACATAAAGACGCCTGCCGCTTAAATAACAAAAAGCAATTTGTCGTTAATAAAAGTTGTTTAATAACTGTTGTGTATTAACTATAAATTAGAAGAAAAATTAGTAATCTCCATTTAATTCCAACTACCTTTGCTTATCTTTGACAGATACGCGTATTTCGTCTACAATGTGCAGACTTCTTCAGTGTCTCGTACTAATAACCCGACTATTACTCGTACTAATAACTTGTGTATTACTAAAACTCGGCCGTCACAACACCTGCATTTCAATTAATATTAATAATGGATCATGAGATGAATAATGGAACAGTTCCCTTAATGGTAATGCTTTCCAAAAAGTGTGGTGGTATATATGATCAAATGCAACATTTCAACTATTTGCAAATACTGTACTTCCCGAATATAAAATTACCATTTGCTGTATGATCATTATTATACATTTTCCATTCAAGTTATAATCACCATTATACTTATCATCCGTGTATAATGCTGGTGTAATGTAAGAAACCATTCAAACTTTAAACAACCATTAATAGCGTATTGTATAAATGATCATGATTTCATAAACAAGAAATTAACAGTGCCGTATAGTATAACCCTTGCTGATTCATTGTATGATATAACGAAGGAAAGATATGAATCATGGTCACGATAACCAAAAAAACAGGAAACTATTTTTAAGAATACGTAATTTTTAGTTTTCTTATCACAAAATGTATGACTCATGTTATAATACTGATCATTATAATATATACTAGCTGAGCCCGAGAGCGTGCGCTGCTACGCTTGCAACTAAATGAAGGAAAATTTAATATAACTGGCACGTTTATGGTTTTTTTTATATGAGTTTTTTTTTCTTGAATAAGCAGGGGTTCAAACTTCCATAAAAACATGCTTCTTAAAGGGCGATACGGTCAAAATTTGGTCAATATCAACTTGACGTATTTCTTTCAATTTTGCATTTAAAAAACCTGAACACCCCTCATTTTGAAGGTGTGCGTGTGTAGAATGTTGCTCCTATTTTGATTTTGGAATTCACTCTTCAGTTGTCAAAATGCCGTCCAAGCAAGAAGAGCAGCGTATCAAAATTTTGCTCGCGCATCGCGAAAATCCGAGCTACTCGCACGCAAAGTTGGCAAAATCGCTAAAAGTTGCCAAATCAACCGTTACAAATGTAATTAAAGTGTTTGGGAACGTTTGTCGACAGCCAGGAAGTCTGGATCGGGGAAATCGAAAACCGGAAGCCACTGAGACGACAAAAAGAGTTGCCGGTAGTTTCAACGAAACTCTAACCTATCTTCCTGAGATGCCGCAAATAAGCTGGGTGTATCGTCTACAACCGTGCATCGAGCCAAAAACGAGCCGGACTATCGACTTACAAGAAGGTAGCGACTCCAAATCACATGATACCCAAAATAACACGACAGCCAAAGCGTCGATCCCGGAGGCTGTGCCATAGAAACATTTCTTGCTCTCCAAAACCTCAACATGCCAAATTTGAGTTTCATTTGATTCATTGGCTCGAGTTTTGTTAAAAATTATGTTTCTTTTTATGGGAGTCTCCCTTCCAGAAGGCGGAGGGGTCTCAAACCACCTTAGAAACATTTATTTCTTTCAAAAACCTCCACATGCTAAATTTGGTTTCATTTGCTTGATTTGTTCTCGAGTTATGCAGAAATTCGTGTTTCATTTGTATGGGGACCCTCTTTCAGTAAGCGGAGGAGTCTCAAACTTCCATAGAAACATTTTTCTCCTCCAAAAATCCTCCACATGCCAAATTTGTTTCCATATGCTTGATTAGTGCTATGTACAAATTTGTGTTTCATTAGTATGAGAGCCTCTCTTACAGAGGGCGGAGGGGTCTCTGAGTTGCTTTAGAAACATTTCTTGCCTTCTAAAAACCTCTACCTGTCAAATTTGGTTCCATTTACTTGATTAGTTCTAGAGTTATGCAGAAACTTGTGTTTCATTGTATGGGAGCCCCCTTTCAGAGAAGGGGAGGGGTCTCTTAATATCTTAAAATATTTTCCGGCCTCAAAAACCCTGCATACAAATTTTCATGCCAAACGGTCCTTCCGCTCGCGAGTTAAATCATGACAAAGGAAACCCCAACTCATTTTTATTTATATAGATTTGTAATGGAACGGTTTTATCAGTCTACGTAAAGGGTGATGATGCAATTTAATTAAGTAGGTTTTTACTTTCAACTGAATTTTAATCCACTTGTGAACAGTTTTGTTGACTTTAAAAATATACCTTTGATTGTCAATTGATGTAACATCAAACTAATCATTTTATGTTCTTCTTGAAAGTATTGGATTGAATAAAAAATATGTGCCATTGAAATTTTTCAAAATCCCTTGAATTTGTCCAACTATTGTATCCTCATTAAATAATGTTAACGTATATCGTAGCGGCTGAAATTTATTTTTATGATATAACCACAATTGAACGTTACCACCTAAAGTAGAACTGCAGAAAAAAAATATGATTCACAAATTATTGACTGTATAATACACCGGAATTTTTGTTCGAGAAAAAAGTCATTTTTTGTATGGTAACGATACTTAACAACCCATTAGTGTTATGGTAAGATCTTGATTTACCATAGCATATATCATCGATATGATACACTCTATCTTCAGTTTATATATGTTGGAAGATAACTTGAATAATTATGAAACGATAAATGAAACGATACCTTAAAATTATTTGTTTATTCGGGTTGACCATTGATCTCCATCTGAGGATGCCCAATCTCCCAATCTCCATCTGAGGATTTACAGAAGCACTTTTGGCCTGAATTTCCACTGATCTGGCAACACTTGTGTGCTTTTTCAATATGGTATTGAACCAGACCTGCCCTGGTGGTGTTTTTATCCAAATTATCTTTCTCAAATTGTTCGGTGCCCATGCCAAAAGACTTTTAAACCATTGAATTTTGAATGTCTAAGCTATGCCAAATTATAATTATGCCCACTGAAGCTGAAGCAGCTTTCATTTTTTCCAATATTTATTCCAAATGGTGGTTATGCCAAATGACCGTAATTTTTGACGTAGACTACGTCTTACGGCAAGGGTAGGGTGTCAAATGAAAATCTAAAATTTTGCGACCGTCACGAAAAACCGTACGTTTTGTACGCGAATAACTCAAATAATCCACGATAGATTTACATGATTTCTTCTTCAATCGGTCGGAAATTTTACCGCGCTCCAATTCAATTGTCAAACATTTTTCTCAATCAATAGTAAACTATTGAAAATAACGCAAATATAAGATGATGTCTTATAATGTCATTTTGCAGAGTAAATTTACCAAAATTCCTATCACAGATTTCAAATCGAAGCAAGGAACGTCTTGCATCATCTTCTTCTTCTTTGTGTTAGAGAGGGACTTTAACCAATCATGTCATTCGACTTTCCATGTACATCTCGCACGTAGCTGAGAACGGCATAAAACGATCACTAAGGAAAATTTTGCCTCAGTCATTTGGCAGCATTGAAGCTGTGCAGAGGGAGCGCAGGAGCTGGTCGCAGGGAGCTGCTTCAAGGCTCCACCAAACTGCAGCGTTTCTCGAAGACGCGGCGAAACAATCGCCACGAAGAGGTAAGATGGCGGCATGCAGCAAAACCGACGCGATTGTGCGCCCTCACAATCCGCCATTTTGCCTCATCGCGACGATCGCTGTTTGGGAGAGCCTTGCTACTTACCACCACCAGCTGTTACGTGACCATTAGCTGCCTCGTACCAGCTCCGCTGCCGTACAAATGAAGGCTCCACCAAACTGCAGCAATTTTTTGCCACCGCGGCAGCGAAATCGCGGTGGAAAAATCACCGCTGTGAGATTACATGGCAGCTTATGGGAGCGCACAAACCGACGCGATGCGTTTTTTAATCTGCAGTTTGGTGGAGCCTTCATTTGTACGGCAGCGGAGCTGGTGCAGAGGCAGCTAATGGTCACGTAGGGACTGTTCATAAACCACGTAGACCGAAATTTGCCATTTTCAAACCCCCCTCCCCCATCGTAGACTTTCGTAGACTTTTTCCAACCCCCCCCCCTCCTTAAAGTCTACGTAGACTTTGTCAAATTCTTTATTTTTTTAATTTATGGAAAATGTTTAACAATATGTGGCTGTGGCGGTTTGAGGAACGATTTATGAACCAAAACTCAAAGAATCAGGTTATTCAGCTATTCCTTTTTATTTTGTTTCATAAAAATACCATAAATAAAAAATAACAGCAATCAATAATGCAAATGCTAAAGATGCCCACACCATGGCTGCTTAAACCAATAACTAAAGTTCATCAGCGGAAGTTCTGGTGGGATTGTTTCTTGGATGTCAAGCCCAATGAATTCGACAAAACGTGATTTTATCCATAGAACTTGTGTAGCTCCGTTCTCGTCGACCTCACAAATAATTTCTTCCAGGCGTTGCTGCAGAATCTTGAGTGGCCTTATTTCCTTCGATGAAATATCTGCCTTGTGGATGCTTTTGCGTTGATCTGCATTCACTTTTGTCGCAAAATGCAGTCCACAATCAAAGCATTTGCGGCTATTTTTGTTTTTACTTTACATATCAAGTTCAGTTTATCTTCTTTGAAAGTTTTCCAAAGCAAACTTACTAATGAGTTGGTACCATGGATTTGATCTATCGATGTTGTAAAAAACTAATAAAGAAACACAACCAACACGCTCAAAATACTGTTTCTTGTTATATATTTTAAGCTCTCGAAAAGATAATTAGAGACAGTAATTTTTGCGTGTAGAATACCCCGTTCACATTGCAACCTACATTACGTGATCTTGATATCAAATGCCACGCAAATTGGTGAAAACTAAAGCCTGTCAACGTTAATTTTGGGCACTTTTATTTCAGTGTAGATTTTGAATTATTTCACGGATCGCTGAAACGTTTCCATTATATGACAGCTGAAACTCTCCACTTTATTTCGTGGTACAACATGTTTACATTATTGTTACATTCAGTAAAATGGCGTCGAATCAAGTGAACACGCGTTTTGTACGAACGGCGGCAAAATCTAAATTTATCGGTATGCAATCTTGCCAAGGAACTAAAACTACCGAAGAGTACCATGTTTTGTGTTTGCAAATCATTTGACCAGCGCTTGACTGTGGATCGTAAGGTTGGAAGTTGAACAAATCGAAAGTATGCTCCCGACATATGGACAAGAAGGTGGTAGCTATTATTGATCCGGATCTTTCTGTGCGAAATGTAGCGTTGAAGTCAAAATCATACGTAAAAAATGTGAAACAGGGGCAAAGACTGAAGGCGTACAAAGTGAAAAAGGTCCCTACTGTGATGACATGCAAAATTTCACTGCAAAAAGTCTTCTACGGTACTTGACGTACATACTCGAAGACTTTAAATAGCTTCTGGACCTGGCTTTTTATACCGGAGCGCCGTTTTATAGCGTTTCCGGACAAAGAAGGTGTCCACATTTTCGACAAAGTATATGATTAGGCAGGCCATTTGTAGTTGTGGTCGAAAATCTAAATGTTTCGTCTCTACCGGCACTATCAATGACGGCGTGTACGAGAAAGAATGTCTGCAAAAGTGGTTGCTACCGTTTATCAGTAGCCACGACTCTCCAGCTCTGTTCTGGCCTGATTTGACCTCTTGTCACAATACGAAATCCTTCCTGGAATGATATAAGATACAAGAGGTCAAATACGTGCCAAAAACAGCCAATACACCAATACTGGGCTCTAGTTAAGCGGACACTCTTCAAAACTAAGAAGAAAGCAAATGGTACCGAATATTTCAAGAAAAGATGGAGAATCGTCACGGCGGGCGTATCCGAGGATACCGTACGGAACCTGATGGCGGGTGTACCACAGAAAGTTCGAGAACTTAGCAGAAAGAAGGATTAACCTATTGATCAACTGTTTCTTATGTAGATATAAATCTATGATTGTGAAATATCGGTTTTTTAAAATAATGTGTTAATTTAGAATTGCTACTATTATGTTTGTGTTTGAAATTTAACGTAGATCATCTTTAGATGTGTAGATGCTAATATTTGACTATTCAAAAAAAGCTAACGTGGAGACTATCTCCACGTTAGCTTTTTTTTGCACCGATATTTCAGCATGGTCAATATTTGGTGAAAAAGGAAAATACTCATGTTGGTGCGTCAACTTTGACGCCAGCTGTAGTCCACCACTTGATGGAAACAGTTAAGACTTTGTCCACTTTATTTAATACACAGATAAAAAGAAACATTGAATTTTCTGCGTTATCTAATGCACATATAGGGAATGCTAGATTTGGCAGAAAATAATGGGATATTTCGTGTAAATTAAAGCCGGATAACTACTGAATCTAGCCTGTTGTATGGAAGAATGTTAACATTGTTGTATGGCACATGAAAAATTGCAAACAATTTCGTTGTTTACGCCTCCGTTGGCTTAGAATTCAACGCGAGGAAATTTTACGCGCTTCTTAAAATTAATTATTTTTTTCTGTGTATATTATTTTAAGCTTTGATGAAATTTTTTATAGGCTACCTAAATTTTTCACAGAAATACGGATTTTTGAAATTGGTGTGTCTAAAAATCTTATTTTACATATGTTATGAAAATTTCAAGTTTATAAATCTTATCAACATAAAATTTTGTTCACATAAAGTCTATATTGATAATTGACAAAGTTACAGAAGGTTGAACATGGTACCTTTTGGGAGCAAAATTTTGTTCGGCTTTTTTTTGCTATTGAGTGTAAAATAAGTAAAATAAATTTAGAACGCAACCATTAAAATCCAAAATTTGTACGTTTGTTCGTATCATTAATATGTTGAAAATAAACATAATGTGATTTTAATTTCAAACAGCGATGTCACTTGGTTTCAAACATAGAATATGTTTAAAAGAAAGCAAGTTTATGTTTGCGGCCAGAATAAACTAATTTTATGTTTGGATTTACCTGTAATATGTTTGTTATGACGGATTTTTTCTGCGTGGAAGGTATGAATATCAGTTTTGTAGAGAGTAAAAAAAGGTCTACGTAGACTTTTGGTATATCCCCCTCCCCATCGTAGACAAACGTAGACTTTTTCGAACCCCCCCCCCTTAATTGTCTACGTGGTTTATGAATAGCC